>OMKI01007590.1:0-13568 GCA_900302315.1 Phycis blennoides
GGGGGGGGGTTGGTGTTGTGGGGGGGGGGGGGGGTGTAAGAGAGGGGGGGGGGGGGGGGGGGGGGGGGGGGGGGGGGCTCAGAGACAAATGCATGAAAATAGTTTGAAACAATAGCGATTCTCTCACGCGAGCAGGTCCTCCGGTCCGCGTTCAGCACGAAGCCCGGGCGACACTGGCAGCCGTAGGAATCGCCGTCGTTGGCGCAAACGTGCTGGCAGTCGTGTCCTCGGGCGCACGCGTCGCCGCCTGCATGTGAAAAGGTTCTAGAATGAAATGGTTTTGCTGTCGGGGCCCGCTGAAAAAAAAGAACTACAAAAATGGCGCGAAACAACGGCAAGTTCCTCACGTGAGCATGTCGTCCGGTCTGCGTTCAGCGCGAAGCCCGGCCGACACTGGCAGACGTACGAGTCGCCGTCGCTGGCGCAAATGTGCTGGCAGCTGTTTCCCTGAGCGCACGCGTCGCCACCTGGAAGCACACATGTCTTTTTGCGTTGTTTTTTTCTTTATTCATGGCCAAGGAACACTGCGACCTGGCCATTTGTATTGGCCGCATGACCTTTAAAGGCCAGTCGCAAGGATACATCACACTCATACATAATTGCGGTGACTCTAAAGCTATAGGCTAGGTTCAGGTTGCAAAAAGGGGTTTACTAATATTATGTGAGCAAGGGTTAACTTAGCAATCGGAATGCTTGAAACTTGTTCTGGTGACTTGCTCACTGTATTAACAGCAATGAAGTGTTTCACCTTCTTCTGACAAGTGTACTGATTGCAAGTCGCTTTGGACAAAAGCGTCTGCAAAATGCTTAGACGGTTTTGTCCAAAGCGACTTACAATTAGTACATTTGTGGGGTTCGACATGTGGACAGTTGGAGGAGGAGGGGGATCAAGGTTCAGTCGACCCGCTCAGTCCACCCGCTCTACCCACTGAGCTACTGCCGCCTACTGCCGTAAATACACAACATCAGGGGGGGGTCACCCGACAATTCTTTCGCCAGCCACAGATACGGCGAGTTCTTACGTGCGCATGTTTTTCGGTCCGTGTTCAGGGTGTATCCGTCGCGGCACTTGCAGGTATACGAGTCGCCACTGTTGACACAAATATGCTGGCAGTCGTGTCCCTGGGAGCATGCATCGGACCCTGGGGAGAACCACTCACATGTCGACATCCAGACCACACCTCGGCTTTTTCAGGAGGCTTTCTTAAAAGTCCCCACATAATGATTGGAGACATACTTATATACGTACTGTATATAGAGATTGGACACATGCGCCATACTGTGCATCATGCTTCACAGATTTTTGTATAGTTAGTTTCTGTATTCGTCGTACGAATTATATTGTGGGGGAAAGTGTGTTGATTTAAAAGAAAGAAAAACAAACACCAAAACACAAATAATTAATCACAAGAGTTGATGGAGAGTTTGTCCAGAAGGAGAAATGTCACATCAACTCTTGGTGGGAAACCATAGAGGGCTTGAGCCCCACAAAAGTAGAACAACAAAAAGACACAAATAAGGAAATGTCTTACGTGAGCATGTCTTCTTGTCCATATTCAAGACATAGCCCACACGACACGTGCAGAAGAAAGAGTTGCCACTGTTGACACAAGTGTGCTGGCAGTTGTGACCCAGAGAACATGCATCCAGACCTGAAAAGAGACACTTGTCCATTTCTCATTGGCTTACCTTGACGTTGACAGACACGTCTAGTAATTCTGTTAGTGTGTTAGTTTTGGGTTATAAGCATACACTGCATTCTATGGTAATTAAGCGATGTGCAGTGCTGATTATTATGAGGCAGATAAACAAGATTAAAGATCTTTTTTTTTATGACACACTTTACCACGATTACCATTTGAAATTTCACCAAAATACTTTTTTTACATTTTGAAGTTTAAACAAAGAAATTGTCAATGTTGCTACCAAAAACGGCACGGTTTAACTGAATTCCACATTTAGAGACGTGCGTTGAGTAGCGGTATGGAGGAGAGAGCACTAGCATCCTGCAGCAAGCTGCAAAGCCTGCAAGTGCTGTCCAGCGGCGACGAGAAAAGCTAAAGAAAGTAAATATTTTGTATCATAACGCCAGAATGCTGGTCAATATTAAAGTCGCAGTACGTAAGATGGAGCCCCTCCGAGACAGTAGGCGGGAGAGAGGCAACTGTATTGGCTGTGCAACTGTGAGACGCAAACTAGGTCCTGGTTATTTTGAGCTACGAGCTAGTTGAAATGTTACACATTATGACTTTAAAATAGCCTGCGTTTTCTTTCAAATTGAACGCACCATAATTGAAGAGGTATACGCTGTATAATGATGATGATCTCATGATCATTCCTTTCACTTGAGCATTAAGAAAAACGTTGATAATAACGTCTATGGTCCTTGAATATACAGTATATACTGTATATACACCAAACAAATAACCCCTTTCACTGTGTTCAAAGACCCCTTTTCAGAAGCTTATTCGTCTAGGTCTACTCTATTGTGCAAGGTGCTTTGTTAGCCTTTTTCCTCATTGGAGCACTTTAAGCAACTTTTGTAACCACGTCGGGTTACTTAGCAGCGCGCACAGGGCAAGGCCAAAGTGCAGTGCAATAGTGCCAAGAGTTGAGCGAAGCCTGTAACAAGTGTAGGCAGCATCACGCTGGGCTCCAAAGCATTCCAGCGTGGTTCAACTTATAAAGAGTTCACCCCGTAGGGCTGATCGGTTGGATGATCAGATATGCGCTTGTCTTCTTTTTGGCGAAGTTAGTAGATCATCCACACACACACACTAAATGGACACCTGTTAGTGGATGACGCAACAACTGCCCCTTTTTTTTGGGGGGGTGGGGACAATGTTGTTCTGCACCAAAGAAGACGACGTCTGATTTTTCAGAGCGCCATTGGCTCCCCTATGGTGCTGCCCACACCGCGATCACAGGCGCTTTCGAGAAAAAAAAAAAAAAACGGGGCCCGTGTCTCCGACATACCAGTGTTTTCCGCCTCCCTGTCACTTTCGCGATCGACTCCGTTACCGCCGCGAACGGCAACTACGTCTACGCCGGCCTCAAACGCCCCCCCGTACGCGGGCGCCGGCGTCCCGGCGGCGCTCCCCTCGTCATCCTTACCGCACAGGGTCTCCCTAAACTTAGCCGCCAGCTTCTCAATGACACCGTAGGTCTCCACGTAGAACACGTGGTCGTCCAGCGGCGGGCTGGCCATGAGCCGGAGGGACTTCATGTCGGCCCGGTCCACGCCCACCGCGTAGATCTCGATGCCGGAGGCCCGCGCGGCCGCCGCCACGTCCTCCACCTTGTCCTGGGGCCGGCCGTCCGTGACGACGATGGCCACCTTGGCGATGTTCATGGAGGCGGGCCGGGCACCGGACTCGGCGGTGAAGGCGCGCTCCACGGCCGTCTTGATGGCCAGGCCCGTCATGGTGCCCGAGGAGAGCGGCTCAATGCGGGCCAGCGCCTGCCGGACGGCGGCCTTGTCGGAGTAGGTCTTGAGCATGAAGTCCAGCTGCACCGTGCTGGCGTAGTTGACGACGGCCACCCGCGTGGCGTCCGGCCCGACCTCCAGGCTGTCCACCATGTCCTGGAGGAACTCCTTGGCCTTCTCGAACTCGGCGGGCCGCACGCTGCGGGAGCTGTCGATGATGAACACCAGGTCGATGGGCCGGTTTCTGCAGTTGGGCCGCGCCGCTGTGTGCGCGCGTTAGACACGCAGCGGGGGGAAAAAAAAACAAAAAAAAACACACACAAACAAAAAAAAGGTATTTCGGTTCATGAGAACGAAGATCGCCACGGTAAAATGTGCTTTCTCATAAGTCATTTGAAGCCTAATTCGACTAAACGTTAATAGAATAATGGACACAAAAAAAAGTACTACGTAAAAAAAAAAGTCACAAAATGTGTAATAACAGTAATTCTACATGCAATTTGGAGAGTATGTGAATGCCACTTTCACAGATAAAAGGGTGAGGGGGCACATGTGGTAAACTATCGGGGGGTCCTGTCGGCCCCTCAAGCTGCATTCACACCTCTGCGGACCCCACGTTCTGGCAGAAAGCGAGATGACACTGGACTGAGCTGCCTGCATTGATTCACAGTCATGTTAACATCCCCATGAGGGAGGTCTGGTGTTTTTTTTTTTTAAGATTTATTTGTGAGGCATGTTTCATGTGTTTGCTTTTGTTTGATAGACTCAGTAGAGATTAGACAGGAAGTTATGGATAAGCAAGGGAGAGACGTGCAGCAAATGACTATGGGCTGGAATGTAACCCGGCTTGATGTCTGAACTTAATGGCACGCACTCTACCCATTGAGTTACCAGGGAACCAGCAGGTCTAGTGTTTATGACCCTAAATCTACATGAACCCGAGCAAATATGGAAACGGAAATGCTAGACTGAGTCCGCTCCCTTGAAACTGTTAAAAAACGATAAAGCCATGTGATAAAAATGCTGCAATGTCAAAATGAACTGCAGAACAGTGGTTGGTGGATTGCAATGTGATCAGTGTGATTTTGCCTTCACACACACACACACACACACCACACATATACACACACACACACACACACACACACACATTTATTTTTTTCTCCATTAATTAATGATATGATAGTATCCACGCCTTCCTCATAGTTCAAAATTATCTACAAAATAGAAGTTCTGTACTTAATATCACGTTAGTATTGCCTAATTCCAATTCCAAAACAAGATTGTACAATTGTAAAATTGTAACTTGTTAGGAGGATGATTATCTACAAACTCTATTTTTCTCTATATTTTTCAAAAACTAAAGATTTAAGAGATCAAATATGTTTTTAACCGCCAACCCATCTAAAATATATATTTTGTGTTATAAAAAAAAAGACATTACTACCTCTTCTGCAATTTTTGCTAGCCTTCGCACATACAAAGAAAAGCATTTGTTCCAATGAATAGGATATACTAACCTTGATCGGGAAGATTCTGTGATAAATGGTTGCTGACTTCCTTTCGCCGAGCTTGATTAATTGACTCTTGATTAATCGACGCTTGGTCGAGTGGCGCTGTTCTGATTGACGCGGGAACGACTGGCGATTGGTTAATTGGCGCATGGTTGAGTAGCGATTGGTTGATTGGCGCTCGGTTGATTGGCGCTTTGACGGTTGGCGTTTGGTTGATTGGCGATTGGTTTGGCACTTGGTTGACTGGCGCTTGGTTAAATGGCGCTTGGTTAAATGGCCGAGGATTCTGTTGAAAGCCCTTGACCGTTAATTCTCTCGGACGGATGGTTTGGAACGACTGTCCACTTGGAAAGGTCTCTTTGAATCTGGGATCAAGCGTTTTAACATTTGGAAAGCTCTGATAGATTCTTGGCGACATGTGTGGTCGTCCGGGATTTAAAAACCTGTCCGCGGGTCTGTGACTCTGATAGGCTCCGTAACGGTGATACGTTCCCTGCGTTCTGGTCACCAGCATGCCGATCCAACAGACGAGTCCACAGATGAATAGATTAATTTTGCCCATCGCGATTAGTTCTCTTCTGGGGGTCGTGTTGTGCCTCTCGGACTCCCCCGTCGGCGTTGCGTGTTTTTATACGCTTCTGCTCTGCGTGGGTGTCAAGCCCGGCCCAATCGAAAGGAGCAATTGCGCAGACGGTTCCGTAACCACAGCTAATCAGTCTAGTGGAGCAAGATTTGGACTCGAACCCGGCAGATCGCCTCGAACCCTATAACTATACAGTCTGGTATGACGCCTGTTGACTTATTAAGATTGAATAGGCCCATCAATAGAGCCATCCGGCCAACCTTGCATAGAAAGTGCATTTCCATTTACATTTACATTTATGGCTTTTAGCAGACGCTTTTATCCAGAGCGACTTAGAAAAAGTACATTTGTCAGAAGAAGGTGAAACATTTCATTGCTGATAATACAGTAAGAAAGTCACCAGAACAAGTGCCAAGCATTTCAATGGCTAGTAGTGACGATACGCTTTCAAGAGGAAAGGGTGGTCCACACAAATAGGCACAGATAGCAATGTATTACAATATATTTTACTCACTTAAAATGATAACATTGTAATTGCTGTGATATTGGCACATGCAATAGGCCTAACTGCTTGCTCAGTGCCACATGCCAAGTATCCTGTATAGAGAGATGTTCCAAATATCGTTGACGTAGTATTTGACATCCATTTGATTGCCATGCTTTAAATGTAGGCCTATTGCAACGCATGCACATGCCTTGAGCCTATACTGCTAGTAGGAGTATATGGTAATACACACATGCAGCAAAGCTGAAATGTAATAATGCGACCCACTATATTAGATTTGTGTTGTTGGGTCCTGTAGGCCTGTAGCATTCCACAAATATGGAATTATCTTTTTATAAACCAACTATTGATTTGTAATTTAAGGTTTAGGCCTATCTTTCACACACAAAAGACTGGTCTTCTGGTTTGGATTGTTGTGTTGGTTTTAGTTTCGTCTAGCCCCCCTATCAGGATAGCCAGAGGGTGGGTTTAGTTATTCCAGCAACAGATGCTGAAACAAATGCCATCAAAGTAGGGACATCATTGATAAGCATCCTGTGAAACTTGTCAGCGCGTCATACCCAAAACAGCTGGTTCCTGTTCCTGTTTTAGCACCTGTACGTATGCCGTTGACACAAACTAAACTCACATTCGTCACATTCGTGTTTTTGACGTCTCCAAATGGTGGCATTACATTGAATATTTGAATGTATTCAAATGTAACTTTTTTAGACAGAATTCTGGTACCTTGACAGCTCTGACACCTAGTGGTTAATGTTAAAATGTGCAAACTGGTCGGATCATTTGGGCCTGCTCCATCTATCATCAACTATATCGCGCAGAGTTTGGGTTGGTCGTTATGGTCATTCACACACACTGCGGCTCCTAGTTCTATGGTTCACTTACTTTCATAGGCGTCACAGACCTGCAACCCTTGCAGCAGCTGTGACTTGTACACAAAACTCAAACTCAAGAACCAAGTATATCCTGTGCCCAACCACATGGGCACAGGACATACATTATTCATGACAGATCGGCGTTAATTGAATGTCATTATAGCATAATTATAACATATATGAGATATATAACATATATAACATATGTTTAACTTCAAATGTGTGCTTTGTATCTAAAGAGATGAAGGACCAGATTGTATTGAGCTAATGAAAGGACCGCGGGACAGAACATGGAAATTGTTTCTCTGACTTCCCCTATTTAGAGATGATGATACAGATAATATCCTCTTTTAGGGAACTGCTGTGATAAAAAAAACAACAACAGAAACTGCAGCAGCAGATCCAGGAGACTCTGTGCCCCCCCAACATGTGGCTCTTTCTGTCGCGTTTAAGTTTTCTGTGTCTGCTTTGCCCCTTCCCGGCGACCCACCATCAATTGCATGAGTACGCAAATGGGGACGTCATCGTCGGTGGGCTTTTCCCGGTCCGCTTCAAGTCGCGGGGGAACGTCTCGTGTAACGCGTGAGTACAGCCAAACATGGAAAGAAATGAACGAATCGTGTGCTTCACAATATTTATTTCTCGCTTTCCTTGTTCTGTGAAGATATTTCCCGCACATGTTCCTCGGTTCTCGAATGATGATATTTGCGATCGACGAGGTAAACCGCCGCAAACGAATACCGAACGTGACACTGGGCTACCACATTTACGATACTGGTAGTAACGTTTCACTGGCCATGAAAACGGCCCTCCAGCTGTCCATTGACAAATCGGATGGCCAGAGCTGTTTCGTACCCCTGAGAAACCAGTCTTCAGCCGCCGATCCTCGTGTCAAAGTAGTGATCGGGGAGGCTTCTTCCGAAGTGTCAATAGCTGTGGCACGAATATTAACCCTGTCATCCATCCCCCAGGTAAGGGCTCTCGGGTTCCGTATCGATCCAATTCCTCACGACAACCCTTTGATTCGTGGGCAAATTAATTCCTATCAGTCAGACGGAATACATATTGGGTGGTGGGGAAAAAAAAAAATTGTTCTGTGCTTTCTGTGTTTGCTGAACAATAGATCAGTTACTTGTCCAGCAGTGAACTGCTCAGCAGGAAGCTCACCTTCCGCACTTTTATGCGGACGGTTCCCAGCGACGCGATTCAGACGAAAGCGATGCTGGAGCTCGTGAAGCGGTTGAACTGGCAGACGGTGGGGATAGTGGGCAGCGACGACGAGTACGGCAAGTACGGCAGCGAAAGCCTGGCGGCTCACTTGGACGACGCACACGTGTGCATCAGCTTCAGGGTCACCTTGCCCAACAGACTGCACCTCCAAGATGACTGCGACAGGTTGACTTTGACCAAGCTGATGGACACTATTGCAAACTCAACCGCAGAGGCAATCGTCTTGTTCACCAAATCGGCAAACGTCCAGCCTGTCATCCAGGAGGCCGTTCGGAGGAAGCTCCGCAGGGTTTGGATTGCGAGCGACTCGTGGTGCAACTCCTCCACCATCAAAGCGCTGCCGGGCTTTGACTCGGTCGGGACAGTGTACGGATTCACCTTTAAGAGTCACACTTTCACTGGCTTTTCAGAATACGTGTCTTCCATGGTCCAAAACCCCCCCCCCACACCCTTTTGGAGGTATCATTTTTTGAAGAATGGCTCCCAGGGGCCGATGGATTGTCTACGCAGGGCGAGAAATTGCACGGAAGCCACGTGTCTGTTGAATGACATTAGGTGGAATCTGTCCCTCAATATCTTCTTGGCAGTCGAGGTGATCACCCATGCTCTGAGAAGTCTAATGAAGTGTGACAGCCAACAATGTCAACGAAATACCAGTTTTAAATCACACGAGGTATACACGGAAGGCCTGTCACTAATCTAATTTCTGTAGAAAATACACCCACATAATAGGATAGATCAAAGATTTTTTTCATTTGAGAGAGACATTTAGGCCTATGTATGTGTTATTTAAATCTGCACTATACACAATGCCATAAATAGTTGTAGTAGAAAGGTTAAATGCAGGTTTTAAGAAATGCTAAAATATTCCATACACTTCATACATTTGATTCTATTTGCATAGCCTCTTCATCATGATTGACCATGACCCGTTACAGCTCCTAGATGAAATGATGAAAGTAAACTTCACTGTGGCAAACACAAGCATGCAATTTGATCAACATGGAGATCCCAGTCTTGGGTATGACATCATGACATGGAACTCAACCTACTCTGAAATCATTGGCGAGTACCAGCCATCTGGAAAAATCTTTCTACCCGAGGATCTTGTTTCAGAGATGGGCAATGTAACGGTGAGAAACAATTGATATATTTAAATTGTATTTATTTTATAAAAATGTTTTATATATATATAATTACTTGTTAAACCATTAATTCTTCATCGAAAGCAGCTATTTGAGTTGATTCTGTCTTTCCCCCAAAGGTTACTGATTTCAACTGCTACAAGAATTGTTCAGTTGGTCATGAGCTGACCAAACAGGGAAATAGTTGCTGCAAAAAATGTATTCGGTGTAGTGATGGACAATTTTCTCCTCATAGTGGTAAGCAAATGGTATGAATATCATGTAAGAAAAAGTATGGCAAGGGAATTCTTGTCATTTGTTTTTTTTTATTGTAAATGGCAAACTGAAACCATGACATTTAAATTGAAAAAGCTTTCATTCATTATGTCATGATTTATTATGTTATGTCCTATTGGTGATGTCACGCATAAGTATATTGGCATGGATAATTTACATTGATTGCATTTTTTCTGCAAGCCATGAAACTTTTGGTAGATAGTTATCTTTATCATGAACAACAGATGCAAAACAGCCTAACCCTTCAGAATGTGTCCTTATTGCAGGTAAGCAATGTACAAATTGTGAAGACGGTAAGTACCCATCCCTGGAAGGGGACCGGTGTTTTGTTAAACAAATAGAATACATTGGATTTGATGATCCCTTTGTTATTACTATTTGTATCTTCAGCATCCTTGGGATTGTTGCTACCATTACAGTGGTTGTGATATTTCTGGTTTATCGAGGCACTCCCATTGTGAAAGCCGTTGGTGGTTACCTGTCTTTCTTAGAGCTTTTCTCCTTAATCGCCTGCTTCTGCCTGAGCTTAACCTTCATACTGAAACCCACTAAACTATCCTGCATGATGGCTATGCCCCTATTTGGGATAGCATTCACTCTCTGTGTTTCCTGCATTCTGGCCAACCTTCTCCAGATCTTAGTGGGCTTCAACTTTGCCCAGAATATGGGGGGCTGGCTCAAAAGGCTCAACCAGCCTCCGGCTGTGGTCGCTGTTATATTTGGGTTCCAGCTGGTGTTGTGCTCAATATGGCTAGCCTATTCTCCACCTTCCTTGCGAAATGAACCAAATGACAAAGCCATCCCCCTAGAGTGTGCCTCTGTCTCCTATGCATTCTTTGGTGCCATGTTGGCCTACATTGTTTTATTGGCCACAGTCGGTTTGTTTTTTACATTCAACGGAAATAAACTGCCGGATCTGTACAAGAACGCCATCTTTGTCACCATCGGCATGTTGCTGGTTTTGGTGGTATGGATCGTCTTCATACCAGTATACATAGACAGAAGTGGGAAGTACACCCGGGCCATAGAGGCGGCTGCCACTATCGTGTCCAGCTACAGCATGCTCTGTTGCCACCTGGTCCCCAAGTGTTACATCATGGTGTGCAGGAAGGACCTGAACGACGAGAAAGCCATCACCGATTACATCAAGAAACACTATGACCAGAAAGGCATTCATGTTATAAAATCATGATTATCCTGTCTTCTTAAGATTCTTACCAACCCCTGAACAGTTGTTTTTGCAAGATCAGGGTGTAATTGGTTGGTCTACTGGATATGATATCTTGTTGAAATGATTAATCTGTCATAGTTTATTGTAAATTGAAAATGTAATCTCCTCTCCAATTTAGATAAGATTCAGTGCCATAATATTTGTATGATAAGAAAGCTGTCAAATGCATTGTTATAGATATTAACTTAGGTTGGTTATTTTCCGTCGGAATATAAAAAATTCTATTGTGATGATCATTACCGATTGTACAACGGTTTGATTGTGGGTGGGGCTATGGAACAGTTATAGGATTCAATCTGAATATTATTGTATATATCCATTGTTTCTTGTTACCACTTGTGTCACTTGTGCTTGTGTAGTTGTATAATAAAAGCAGTCATTTGCATTGTCACAGTCGGTGAGGGAAAATGAAGGAAACGAGTTTGTAACAGGGAAATATAAAAGGAGAGATGGGGAACACCGGGGCCCCCCCAAAGTAAAGCGGTGTCATTCAAAACATGTCTGCTCGCCTCCGTCTCTGGTTCATTGGGGCCTGCTGTTGTGGCTGAATCTGTTGGGCCTGCCCTGCATGCCACCACCGGGGGCCACTGGGTTTGTGTGCCAAGTTAGCCCACGAAGTGTTGGTTTGGATTAAAAGAGCAGTCTGAATGCGAGGTCACTACGAAGCGGAGAACCTTTTTTGAATTAACCAACGTGCCAGTTGGTACCACTCAGAGTAGATGAACATTTTGTAGTTTCCTTTTCCCATTTTTTGGAAGCCTGACTGCTTTCAGTCAACGTAATTTGTAGGGCTTTAATGTATATTTTTTTTGGTGTAGTAGAAAACTGGTGGAGCTCATTAAGTAACTCATATTTGGGGGGAAAGTTTCAAAGCAGGAACCATAGGTTGTCCAGCCACAGCCAACCCAATGATTATTAATGTCATCTTGAATGACTTCAGATGATCCATGATGTGGAGAGAGAAGCATCACACGTCGGCTTGGCACTTGCCTCTTTTTTTTTTCCCATTTATTAGAAAGAAATACAAAATTCTCAAATTTCCATAGGAAAGCAATATAAATGCAATCCCATTTCGATCGTATCCACTTAAAAATGTATTGTTAATCATTTGGCTATAACATGGTCACTATGGTTGACAAAAAAAAAAAAATCTATATATAACGGAAATAAATCTCGCCTTTTGAGTCCCTATTGTTCATGTTGAAGCAGTTCTGCACAGAAGCGAAGACCTCTGGGAAAAATGACCATATAGCAGCATTCTTGATATGAAGACCCCCTCTGTGGAACGGAGGACTCTCTGATCAAAAAGATCTGAGGTTTGACGTACAAGATTTCCCCCCCCCCCCCCCCCCCCCCCCCCCCCCCCCAAAGACACACATATCCTTTAATTAGGATGCCACAAATAGGCTGATGTGTAACTGCATGGGCGGTGCGATGATCTTGAGAGCTATAAAAAGCAGTGCTGCGCAGACCCTTCCCCTTCCCCTTAACAGAAGCAGTCAGGTAAACGCTGCGTTGTTCAAAACACTCCGTAAGGGGAGTATGGGCTGATCCTCAACTTCCACACAGAACTGAGTGCACAAACACAAACCCCCCTCTCCCCCACGCCCTTCCCCTAAGACCCACAGCTTCACTCCCTCGCACCGACCCTGGCATGCAACTGGCCATTCAATGAATGTACATTGAGAAAAAAAACAACAACAACAAAAGAACATGACGCAGGACGCTGAGGTATTGGGGACTGACGGTGCAGGCGGGTTAGGCCAGAAGATTCTGGCAGAGCTTGGCGGGTAGATCGGCGGAGCTCTCCGTGCCACAGCTGGCCGCAACACAGGCCGGGCCGGCCTCCTCCACAGGGGAGGGCATGCCCTGCGTGTTGATCTGCTGCATGCACTTCCTGAGGGAACACAATTTAAGAATTTTTTTTTTTTATAAAATAAAAAAGGACCAACTTTAAATGACGCCCGAGATATTCAACAGCCCGAGTGCGATCTTTTCCGCGGACGATCCGACAGGAAGTGTGGCGGCTTGCGAATAAAAGTGCGGAGATCAGATCCACCCACCAGGCAGGGCGAGACATGACATAGTGGATGCCGGGCGTCGCAAAGCCGTTGAAGTTGGAGGAGGCGGCCACCGTGTAGGCACCCATGTTCTCAAACAGCAGCCAGTCCCCCACCTGCAGGTCGGGCAGGCTGCAGTACTCCGCGATGCGGTCCAGGCCGTCGCAGGTCGGCCCCCAGATGCTGCAAGTGTACATGGCCTCATCTGGCTTTGGCTTCTGCTCAAATCAGACACAAGCAGCAGATTAGCACAATGGTTGGAAATAAAACTGATAAAACGATTTATATGGCGGCGCTGGCTGCAACTTGCCGTGTGCAAAATGGGGAGGCATTCGGCGTGGTCGAAGAGGATACAGTTGAAAGAACCGTACACGCCGTCGTTGACGTAGTACATCATCGTCTTCTCGTTGCTCTCGTCGTCCTCTTCTTCTGCGCGTGGCGGGGGAAAGGAAAAAGAAATCGGCGCGTTACTGCCAACAACTCAAAAGGAAGGAGCGTGCGTTTCGCAAAGCGCCCTTCGATGCACCGTTACCATTTGAGGAAGACTGCTCCTTCGTGATGACCTTCTTGGCGATGATGTTGACCGCCAGCGTGTACGCGGACGCGACATAGTAGCGGCCTGGCTCGGCGATGACCCGGACGCCGCCGTCGGCAGGGAAGTACTTGTCCAGGGCTGGGTTGATCACTGCCGTGATCTGTTGGGGGGGGGGGGGGGGGGGAAA
>OMKI01007597.1:15083-54146 GCA_900302315.1 Phycis blennoides
GGATGCTTAAGGACACTGAAGAACACCCACTGACCCCTCGGGCTGGTCACCCACAACTCACGACCACACACTGGGGCCATAATGCAACCCCCTACCCCCTCTCTTACCACTTATTCTCAGAGATCAACACACACATACACACACACACACACACACACACACACACACACACACATTTGCAGCAACTATGGCCCAATCAAGCAGTGGTAGGCCAACCTCAGCAAGGCAAACCATTTCTTTCTGTCTTGGCCTTACACCCCGAAGTAGAACCCTCCCCCAGTTTTCTTTCACAACCCATAAAATTTGGCTCCATAGATCACTTCTGACACACTGATAACTGAGCCACTACAGATAAGAACAAGTGGCCAGCAACAGTCTGGGTCCCAGGGACTTCATACCTCAGCAAACATTATCAAAGAGGCGCACAGAAGTTTCTTATATCTATTTTTGCTTTGGCCAGCTGTGCTACACAGTGTTAACCAAGGAGGAGTTAAGGTGATGATTGGAAAATGAAACATCTTTCCTAAATCTTTGATTTATTTCGTGAAGTAAGCATGTTAGTACAGTTGGCCATTGTTGTACAGATTACATTAGAAAATATTGTCAACGTTTCAATGCCTTGAGTGGATTCAAACAAAGGCCAAGATAATTAGTTTGTTTAATGATTCTCCACACCATTGTGTGCTGACACACTGAAGTGATACATCTCATGTATTGTAATAGTGTATTAGCATCAGTCAGATCTTGCACAGTGCAGTAATTAAAAGCGAAGCACCGCCTCATTTTGGGTGGCAAGTTGCCTTCTTGCCTTCTTGTCATAATACTTTACGTACATATTTACTATGAAAGCACTGTTAAGGGTTCAATTCCTGTCATCCTCAGGTGTTGTATCACATTTAAGGATCTTATCGTTAACTTCAAAACTGTATAGAACTGAATAAAGATTCCCCATCAAAATGCTGCAGTGAAGTATTAATTAACTTTATCATTGGCAAAATATTCAAATGCAAAGAAAAATTTTCAGCCAATAGAGAATACAATTTGTAAAGGGAGATTTGTAAAAAAAAAAACATGTTGTTAGCAGGACCTACAAGCGTGATAAATTTCAGTTTGCCTTTTGTCAGTGAATACGTCTGGGCCCATATGGTTGACTACAAAAGTACGTGAAAGCAGCATTTAAAAAGCCAGGCCTACCACATTAAAGCCTATAACAATCTCTGTTCATGGTGAGTTATCTCTCTCAATTAATCACCCCCCACAATGGGATTTCTGATGCGTTCAAGCACCCTGAAAGCTGCAGGTCAGGGCAAGGGCAGACTGAGTCTTTAGTTCCCCATTCTCTGTCCTCTCTGCCCCTTTCACTTCATCATTTCTCCTCAACTCCTTTACAGAAAAAGCCTCTTGACAGTGTTTTTTTATTTTATTCTGAAATGTAAATGAAGCAAAACAGAGGGAATCAAGCATCAAACAATACAAAAACAAATAGAGAAAGATAGATGTAGAGAGATCCAATGTTTTAGAGTGAAGGTCAGTCTAAAAGTCTAGAAGCCAGTGAGTAAGACGGAGCACTGACTGACTGACTGACTGACTGACTGAGCCTTGCTGGCTGGCTGAGGGGCTTTTTAGTCTGTTCAACGCCACTCTAGTCACGCCGACAGCTCGGTGTTGGGCTTATGAATGGTATTGTATTGTCATTTCTACTCCCCATTCCAATGCTGTCTGAATGGGTTTAACCACTGGTTTAGATTCAGTTACACGGTTTCGGTTGAAAGTCTCCCCCTCCCACCACTTTGGGCTCCTTTGGTTCCCTCGGCTGACCTGTTTAGAAGCCACCGTGGAAATGTCATGTTGCCCCTCCCATGGGACAGGCCCAACATTTTCTTTGATGCATAACAACAAAAAAAGAGAATAGCTTAGAACTACCGCCCTCTTTTCAGAAACGCCTGTTTATTTTAGATACATTGTGGGAGTAGACCATCAAGTGGAAGATACGCTCCATTTTCTATGCAATAATGAAACAACTTCCTCTGTTTCATCTAACAGATTTCTTTAATTCAAAGTGCCGATGTGTTTACGTGAACAAAGTTCTGAAGCCACAGCGCCCTGAAGAACTTCTTAATTGTTTGACGAAAGCCAGGTACACTGAATTGGGCAGCAACATGTAATGATGTTCAGAAGGTATACCTTCCTATATGATGTGTGTACAAATTGTCTTTATTCTTCCTTTATTTTTCTGAAGTTCCTCACAGAATCCAACCTACAATATTGATGATGCAATCCATCCTGCTCCTCTTCTCCTTTAAGATCCTCTTGAACACATTTAATTCTTATTTGGTAGTAGTGCTCAAGGGTTTCAACGTCAATTTACAAGAGTCGTTGTGACTACTGCTTTGTACAGCTGAGAAAACCACTGCACTGTCCCACGCTACCACATTTTACATTGTTTAAAATGTTACTTTTGCCAGTATATTTATGCATGCCTTGTAGCACACAAAACATAAAGAAAGGCAACTATCTCTTTTCTTTCATAGCAACACAACCTCCACACAAGTACTGGACAGGTAGGAGTGTGGGTCTTTCCTTACATTTTGCATACAGTTTTGCCATGTGCCCAATATTTGTCACTGTTATGCCTAATGTAATAAAGAAAAGAAGGCACTGAAGGAAATGTGCATGTATTTATTTTGCAGATGCTCTTCATCCTAAGTGGCTTTTAAGGGAGGCTGAGAACAGTCGAAGCACAAGATCTGTATCACAGAAACTACCAAGTGCAAGATGTCCAAGTTTCTAAAACAATCACATAGGCGTAGGATTGCTGTCGTGTGCATATCCAGATTAGGTCTGAATGCCTTCAGACTGCTGCTATGTATTTGTGTGTGCCACGTCTCACCCTGCTCCATAAGTTATGTTTTATTTGTTTGATTCATTCTTTCATGCTTCCTGTATTACTTTGTTTTACTCACATCTCCTCTAGTTTTAGATACTTCACTACCTGCCTTGTTTTTCCAGCCTCTGTGATTGTCCACCCTGTTCTTGATTAGTGTAACCTGTCCTTTATCATCATCCCTCTCCTAGTGTATTTAGTAAGCATGTTTCCCTTATCCAGTGCCAGTCTGTCTTAGTACATTTCTGGCTAGTGTCCCAGCATTGAATTCCTTGTGATCTCCTGAAAACTTCTTGACTTGTTTCCGTATTGCTCGACTCTGCTTTTGTCTAATGTGTTAGATATTTCTGCCCTGATTGCTGACTGAAAATCTGTACACCAAACCCTTGTTTCCAGTAAAGATTTTGTTTCTACCTGCCTGGTGTATTGAGTCAGGCTTTGAGTCTGTTGGTACCAGCGTTATAGTGTGCAGTGTACTGGTACATTTCACGTTAGATTATTATGATATACATGTCAATTAACTAACTAGCTAATGTAAATGTACTCAATACTGTACCTAAAAACATAGGTTTTATTGAAAATGTAACCTTTGTTGCAATATCAATGCATTATTAAACTTTACTTATTTATCTAATTTCATAATAAGAACAATTTGTTTTGGCTATTGCAATAACTGAAATGACAGCATGCAGGAGGCTACACAAAAACTAACACATGCATTAATTCAACATCTGATTGATCGTTTGTCATTACTTGTCAATGGTAAAAGACTAAATAATTCAGTTTGGTCTCTCAGCTAAAAGCTTCTGGGTGCGATCTGTAGTCCTCAGTATTCTACAGGCATCCTTGAAGTGCTTAAGTGCCTGCTCCTTCATGGCTTGTTATTGTCTTCACTGGCATTTTGCTTTGGATAAAAGTGTCTCCTACTACTTACTAAATAGGATAAAAACCAATTTGGTGCAACCACTGAGCTTTCCTGTCCGACTTCATTTCAATCTTCTGTTGAAAAAGACAGGCCTATAATCAATTACTCTGTAGTCTTTATGCAGCTATCAATTAACTTATTCAATAATAACATATATATCTGCTTTATCAACTTATGCTACTTTCGCATTCTTCTGATAATTGCATTAACTGCTGTGCCATTTTTGCATTGTTGTCTGCATTGATCTAATCTAAACTTCAACTAACATTCCGTTTATGAGAGATACTTTGGTGTTGGATAATATCAGCAGGATGGGAACTCTATGAAGGATTATCAAGCCTATTTGTCATTGATCACCTGTTTATAACGCTTTATATGAAATCATAATATGTTCAATCAACACTACAGATATTCAGATATTGAATAAGGTGTGCCACCCTAACCTGGAAGTCCTTTATAAGGGTCAATGGATCTCTAATATTGACATATAAATATATATATAAAATTAATGACACAAAAAATTTTTTTAATAATAATAATGATAATAATAATAATAATAATAAAAACATAATAATACAAAAAAGATATACACAAGTATACATATATATATATATTACAATTTTTTATGACTATTATTTTTTTTTTTTACAAATTACAGATGATTCTATATGATATTATTATCTGAATCCCTAACAAGAAAACAGCTTCTAAAACGATAAATAAAATGGGACCAAAGATGTTTTTCTAGGCCTACGGTTTTACCTAGACTTGCGCTTGTTGTAGATGACAGTCGTCATAGAAAAACACAAGTAGGCCTACATTTTCCATTCTTCAAAAATTACTTCACGTCGCGCTTATATCTAACTGACATGGGCCATTGGCCTGAGAGACAAGACATAATGTTGACGCGAAGTAATTGGTTTCATTGGTAAGTGAATAAAAAGCGTGAGCTGGTTGCGGAAGATTCCTGTGGAGTTTGAGCGCACTTGGGTTAATCACAGACGCTAAATTGTTGGAAGACTTCCCAGGACTGGATGACTGGCGCAAAGCCACCTAAACCACTGCTTACGCTGTATTGCCTGTAGGCTCTGGGCTCCAGTACCAAAGCTCTATATGCCACGTAACAGCTTCTTTACGTTTAAACTGAAAAATCAGTCGGGCTATGCTATGTATTTATGTTAGCCTACATATAGGCTATTGAACATTTCCTGACATTGTTAGTTCTCTAAAAGACTTTGTCTTTTTTGTAGATAGTGTGTATAAACGTGGTTCATCAAAGTTACGACTGTATATTTAGTTACAATTTATTTGTACATTGTATCATTTATATAATTTAACAATTTCTGTATAATCTAAGTGTTTCCGCAGCTTTTGTTTTGATTGATTTGACGTCCGCATAATACTGCAATTCTCAAGCCTATAGTTAGGCCTACTGAAATAGGGTTTTGTACCATTTGACTCGCTCACACATACAGCTGCATTTGTCTTGCAAATCCATCCCCGCTGTGCCAGGAAAAGAGAGCAGTCGGACATCAGTGAAGTTCAAGCGAGGGAACAAGTGAAGAGACTGTTTCATAGCAGCCTTTTGTGAATATCAAAACGGGGCGCTGGTGAAAAATGATGCATGCTTTTACACCTCTGAATCCTGGCAACTGAGAAAGGATGGAGACGGAGTCGTGAAAAAGTTCTACAGAAACAGAAGTCTGTCATGGAGAGGAACAAAGGAGCCATGGACACATTTTCTGGGTTACAACGAGTTTTGTGCCCTCTGCCGCATGACGGGAATTGGGAAACCATATTGTATGGAGATAGTTGAGAGGAGAAAGCACACGGCTGGGAGAGAAAGGCCTGCTTTGATCGACTCGCCGGGGTCCAGAGACCCCCCGGCTCGCTCACATTGACTGCCAGTGCTCATTTAATTTTTAACCTTCTAGACACACTTACAAACTCTGAATCCAATTTACATAAAGGGCTTTAGTAATAACAGCATTTATTAAATTTTAGCATCCAAGTTAAACTCATAGACCTATTAGATTTGTTTGTTTATAGACTGTAGTATTAATTAACTTACGATGATGGATACAGTCGAGAAAATACTCTATAATGTATAAATCATTGTAAAGTAACTAATTCGTTTTTAGTTTTTATTTTTCCTAATTTTCGTTGTGAAAAATTGTAACAAATGTGTAACCTTTTCCCATAACATTGCTTCCGAAATATATGGTGTATATATATATATATATATATATATATATATATATATATATATATATATATATATGGGAGGCCTATATACTCCAGCATTACTTCAGTGTCAACAAATACAGCAGCAGTCTTTACGCCTCCGGCTAATTTACTCAAAGGCACGTCTCCAGTTATCTGGCAGAGAGGTCAGACCGCTATGTATTGTCCACCAAGGGGGCTTTTTCGCATTTCATTGCTAGACAGCTGGCTCTGTGAGATAGGCGAAAGAGAGCGCATAGCTCTAATGTTAGATGAATTTGCGTATTCATATATAAACTCGCGCTAATCATATCAAACATCTCCAAAAAGTACCCTTTGAAGCGCCTGGGTTTGGGATTTTTTGTTTTCCTCTAAATATTTGTTTTTAGAGGAAGTTTTAACTAAACCTATATTATTCGTAGAGTTCGCTTCTACAACAATTTAACCAACAAATAAAGAGGACCTACAAAGTTTAAGTAAATACGAATTCATGAAAAACAACAAATTATATTTTGTTGTTGATTGTTGTTATTATTAGTGTGTATTGCTATTATTATTGTTATTGTTGTTATTATTATCATTAGTAATATTAGTATTAGTAGTAGTAGGAGAAGTATTGTTGTTGTTGTTACAATTATTACTATTAGGGCTATGATTATTATTACAATTGCATTGTTTCCATTCAGAATGTGTAGCACATCCCAAAACGGGTATCTTAATCAGTTTTTACATATAGTATAGAATGATGGAAGTTCACAAAAGTTATTCGACATATTAATTTGAAATAGATCCAATATATGTCAACATAAAAACAATTCATATTTATATTGCTATTTGGGGTTTTTGTTTTTCACCAAGAACCGCAGTTGCGCAACATCAATACTGAACTTTTACGCACGAATGTGCAACAACGTTTGTTTATTTAAATGGGTAATGTTGGGTTATATTTGTTCTTCCAAAGCAATTTTCGCAACAGGTATCAGTACAGGGAGACTTAAAACTTAATACAGCAGTATACTAGAAGACTATACTAGTCTACTCTATACTAGTCACTGCCAGAGTAAACTTAATGTACAATTCACTTAATGTACAATTCAATGTGAAGCAAGTATACTAGCGAAGCACTTAGGTTAATTAGTTTATCTTGAGCCACCAGCCTCAGCAGAATTACGCACATGCACTTGTGATGGCTGCAACTTCATATATGCATCACAATGGATAGCTGTGCGCAAAAAGCACATTTGAAACCCCTTGGAAACCCTATTGTTTAGTTTTTGGTTTTCCTTCATTTATTCGGATTTGTGTCACCAACCGTTTTTTTTTTGGCATTGTATATAAATTTAACCAATCACATGTTCTACTTATTAATGAGCGTCACATAACATTTGTTGTCTCGCATAAAGTTGAAGCTATTGAAAAGTTCAACATCCCGGAAAGAAACAGAAGTTACCATCTCAGGGGTTTTCTACTACAAAAGACCAGCGTCTTAGCACCATATGTTTAATGGCTACCGCCGTCCATCCATTATTAAAGGTAAAACGTGGCTCTTTAAAAGTTGGAAAGGATCCTTTATTTGAGTTAGATGGAGCACTTGCGCACAAAACCAGACGCGCGTCTCGCCATTGACTCGCTCCTTTCTCTTTCTTTCAGGAGTCTGTAGCGGCCACCGTCATTCCCGTTTCATTACAGCATACGCTTTTCATCACGCGGCATTGTCCTCGGTGAAAGTAATGCTGCGAATCAAAGAGATGACAATATTTTCTATCAGCTTGGAGATCCTGGACAAGAGCCCTCGAGCTTTGGCAAAAATCAGAGCCGGTAATTCATCTTGTCACTCCGCACCTGTGGTCCGTGCATTCAAAGTATACAAACCTGTCCCTATTAACATTAATTATTCACAAACACAACAAAGGCTGAAATAGAGCAGGTTGAAGTCTGTTTATGGGTCCAATTTTTTATTCTCTGAAGATGTGCCCAAAGCGTTTTTTTACGCTGTCATTTGCAACAAGTACCCGTCCTTCTTTTTCAAATGTAATTTAAAACATCTGCGCAATCTTTAAGATCCAAAACATAAGATCCAAAACATACGTAGGCCTAAAATAGGTTTTGTTAAATCCTATGAGTAATTAACTTTGGAAACAATGGCGCAGAGTGTTGCGAGTGTGGGACGGGGAGAGACGTGGGGTTTGTTCTGCCGTCTAAAGACCAGGTGATGCCAGGGAAAACGGTGTCGTGAGGAAGAAGAACTCACCAAGTCCTTATCCTTTCTCTCTTAAAAGCCGACATAAATTTAATTGGTATATCAAGGCTTAGCAATACGACCTTTTAGTTAATTGGCTTGGGATGCAAGGAGAGGGACAAAACAAATACAATGTTAAAGCTGGCAGGCTCACACTCCGAGCTTCAGCCCGGGTGTCACATCAATGAGAATGTGTTTTATTATTGCAAAACCTCATGCTTTACACTTCCCATATTGTCTACCGGACAATAGCCGATGGAACATTAAAGATGTGGAAAACGGTGCCAACTCGTCTCGAAGACATAGCAAGGGCCTCTCTTTGCTTGCTTTTAGGCAGCTGCTGGCCAGGGACTCAGGCGCAGAGAAATGAAAAGAGGCAAAGTTTGAAATACCAGGTGCATCCCTGTGAACAGCAAGGGAGACTGATCATTTACAACGGGGCACGGACGCCGTTATAAAGATGTAATTTACTTTGCAAGGCGCTTCCAAAGGCCATGGAAAATGAAGTGGGCCACGGGGGAGTAGGGTAGTCCCAACCTTTTTGCTAACTTTACTCTTATGCTGTATTTTCTATTCCTCCATCGTTTTACCATTTGCATGTCTGCGCTGGCAGTGTTGATTTCTGATTGTAAAATAATAAAACGGCTCCGAGTCAGCCTGTGAACAACTGTATCATTATATTTGTAATATTTAATTGTACATTCAACATTATAGGTAGATAGCTAGATGGATGGATGGATAAATGGATGGATGGATAGATAGATAGATAGATAGATAGATAGATAGATAGATAGATAGATAGATAGATAGATAGATAGATAGATAGATAGATAGATAGATAGATAGATAGATAGATAGATAGATAGATGATTGAGGTCTCCTGTGGTGAATTGCCGTCGTCTTTCAGTGGGCCATTATTAAACAAATCACCGCTTGGCGCAGTTGTTCTCGTTTGTAGACTGCAGAGAACATAGAAATAAAACCTGTCAGACAGTAAAGTGCTTTCTCTTTAAAAGCCGTGCCAAGACCGCGGCCGAGAGTGACAAGATACCCGGAGTATTTCAAGCCTCCAAATGCGCCTGTCCATTCCGCTTGGTTGGTACCAAAGGGTGTTAAAGAAGGCATTTTAGTCTTTGTTGTATATGTGCCTACACAAAAAAAACAACTTCACTAAAAGGCACGCCATACTACAATGGCCTACTACTACTTTTTCACCGATTGCTTTACCATATATTTGCTGAATGTAATACAGGAGCATGAATCATATTATACTTTTATGTAGGACGCAAGCATCTTTATCTTTGCCACTATCTTTATCATTCCACTCTATAACTTAGCCAGTATCCAGTTTTCTTGTTCCTCATCAATAACGAGAGGTTATCGTGATATGTTGTGATATAACATGTATACTGTTTAAATTCCCTAATTGAATTATGCGTTTAATTAAAGATTAAGCATACATTTAGATCACAGATTAAACCACATGCCTCCTGTTCAATGGAATGTCATATATTTGGTCAAACATATGCTTACCGTCAGGGCATTCATACTTTACCTTTTAAAAGTCCAGATTGTATCTTTAGTATGAAGATCCTTAGAGGTCCCTCGAAGCAATGGCGCGCAGCCTGTATTAACGCGTTAGATCGTTGGTGGGACAATTGGGCATATCTGGCCCTGTAAACTATGAAAGTAATCTGGGGGGCGAACATTAACGGAATGAGAGAAAAGGAAGTGTTGCTCCAAGCACGGGAAAACGTGGCCATGGTGCACCTGGCAAGAGAGCAGTGATATCCAAGCCAACGCAGTCCGCAGCCAGAACCCTGAGATCCTTTCAACCTCAAATGACGGTGCCCCCAAATCGTTTATGTATTTTTTAGATAGTCTATAGTTTCTTCTATAGGCCCATTCGTTATGGGCCAGAAGAAACAATTGAAACTATTCGTTATTATAGATACCATTTGCGTATATGCGCGTTTCCAAAAAATGCTCATGCTGAACCCTACTCATGAGTGTGCATATAACCAGTGATTAAGTCTACCCTATGTACTTTGATTCAGCTGTTGGACAGTTGGATATGCCTACATGTTAAATTGTCCCAGCCAGCCATTCAATTATTATTAATTTATTATAGCAAATAATTCTTATGCAATTTTCCAATATGTAATTTAACTAGTTAAATTCTCAAGAAAGAGTGAAAAGGCCACGGTGCTGTGGATGACAGTATAAAAGATTTATTTTCAGATTGTGTATAAATATAATTCACGGTTGAATGATAAAGAATATATACTATATATAACCCTACTGTATAAATTAACTTGTTAAACTAATAAATTAAACATAAATTGATAAATTCCCGAAAATTTAAATAAATTAAATACATTATTATTTATGATTGCATTTAAAAATGCTACATTTCAAAAAGTAGACAATGCAATACGAATACAATACGAGCCACGTGCATATTTACAAACTCATTAAATCAATGATACGCCTATATAATAAAATGGCAACAATTAGGCCGATAGGCCTACAGTCAAATTATGCAATTTTTTGTGCGTTGAATGCAAATTTAACAAAATATACATCTTCACATTTATAATAGCTATATTTTCGAACACAAATATTTCGCATATTTGTATGCGATGTGAGGTAATTAACATTTTAATGCAACCATGCTAAAGGGAGGCTCGTTTTCGACATCGGTAAATGACGATTTGATGTGCAGTTTCCGGGGATCCTCTGGAGTCCAAACTTTAGCCGTCCTGATGATATTTTGGTCCCTCAGCTGCTTCTCGTCTGTCCATGAGAGAGAGTGTCCGGCAAGAGGGGGCAGCCCGTAGTCTGGGTCGCTCGGGGAGGGAGATCCTTCACGAAGAAGGAAAGAAAACGGTTAACAACAACATTCGTGAGGATGCTTTAATTTAGCTACCTCTTTATATAGAGCTATATATAGTGGGAAATGAGAATTTTCAATGCGTGTGTGTGCGCGCGTGCGTGCATGCGTGGAGGAGGGGGGTGGGTTTATCTTACTTGTGCCTCTATGACAAATGATGACTTTCTTTGGCTGAACGTGCGCATCGATATTCGAGTTTCTGATGGGCATATCCGACTGCACCAGCTCGGCGAGGAAGTTAATGTAACCAATTGCCAGACGCAAAGTGTCCACCTTGGACAGGCGCTTCTCGTAAGGCAGGGTGGGGATGTGCGAGCGGAGCCCCTCGAACGCGTCGTTAATAGACTGCATCCGCCGCCTTTCCCTCACGTTGGCTGCTTGTCTCAGATGATGCATCTCCACATCGGATCTCATCCGTCTTCTCCTCTTCGACAATGGACCGCCGTTGTGATACGGTGACAGGTCTGGTATGCTGTCGGCACAACCGTAAGATAGCGTCGAGGACGAGGAGGAAAAGGAGAGGTTTCCTATGTCGTAGTCCCCATCGTAAGGCGGTCCTCTGCTGTCTTTGTAATAATCTTGGAAGTGTCTGTTTAGGAATTCGACATCGTCATCCAATAGATCGTCGGCATCCAAGTGTCCGTCTTTAGAAGACTGATCAGTGAAAAAATCTTCATCGTCAAAATACGGGGAGGAAGCGAAGGTGTCCAGCGTCGAAAAGGGGGCAAGGACGCTGTCCATCTCCGTGTCCTCTTTGTCCGTTGTCCAACACAATACAGCCAACAACGTCTACGCTGTGTCTTAAGATGTCTCTGCACTGTTCTTGTTCCCCTGTTTTCTTTAGAACTGCCAAGTGTTAACTACGTGTTGGGGAACCGGCACGCGAGGGTTCTTTATAGGAACAACTGTAGTCGCGTGCCTTTTACCAGGAGCGCCAACCAATCACATTTCAGTCCGCGACGCGCAGCTCGAGCTAATCCCGCCGCTCCGCGCGCCCCCTCACGTTCCTCCCGGTGGGAGGGCGCGAGACATTGACTTCATTAGCATAGACCCTAACGATTACAAGTTAGAAACAACAAACCAAGTTTGGGGCAGTTGCTAGTTGATTTTTACGCAGCTTTATGATGACAAAAAACATATTTGTATACATGCCAACGCGTTTGGAGGTCTGTCACAATATGCCAATAGTGTTTATTTCTAAGAAACTAGATTTAATGTTACAAACAAAATTGAATTGTAAAAATGCATAGGATGCAATATACCCTCAATGGAAAGTGTTTAAGAAGTGTTTAAGAATAAGAACAAGTATTTTGAAGAAGAATGGGAAGAAGATCAGGAAGAAGATGATGAAAAGCAAGACGAATATCAACAACATTAATAATCAATATCACCGTCGTTATCATCATCATCGTCATCATCATACATTGTGTTATTAAAGCATGGCAAAGGAGCAACTTTTAAAAGTATATAGCGTGGCAATTAGTGTAACATTGTTTATGCCCGTCGATAGAAATATCTGAGGATTCGGTGCGTTTCTGTTTTCATGTCATTTATTCAGCTCATAAGTGGTTGCCAGCCCTACCACCAGGTCGAAGCGCCACTTGTGACAGACAGTACGAGTAGGCTACAGGGAGAACTGGTCGACAAATAAAAGCACAGTGGTGGCCCAAGGGCTTACGTCTCCCTGACACTCTTACGCGACAAATTAACGCTCCCGGTACCTGAAATGCAAACGAGGCTACCAACTGGTCGAGGGTCTGTAAGTAAACATCTATTGACTCTGAATGACTATTCATTGAGTGAATGAAGGGGTTCACTTTGTTCCGCTGAGTGAAAGCAGGGCTGAGGCTGGATAGCGGAGAGATAGATAGCTGCAGCACGCGGGGCACGGCCGTGGGAAGGACACCACTTGCGCCCCTCACGCCTTTCTATGCAACACGTCGTGTTATAAATGAGGGCTTCTGCTCCAGCCACCGCTGTTCCACTGACACACACACAGCGGGCCTGCCCTCTCATGATCTGTGCTCGTGATATAGTATAATAGTATAATGCTCTTCCTTCAAAGAGTAATACGTAGAGTTACTGATAGGTTCTACTGTAAGAGCCACAGACACTTTAATTGCGTAGGCTACATAATTTGGCGGAATAGAAATATGGAATAACCTGAAAAATAGTTTTTTTTAAATAAATAATGGATGTATTTTGTATCAGTAGCTAGGTTAGATATAAGCAATCCATTTTATACAATTACATTGTTAATATGTGGTTTCAATATTTTGTGAAAACCGCAGTGAAATCGCGTTGCTGTCTTTACAGCTGCTGCTGGTACCTGAGCCATCGACTAGTGGTTGAATAGGTCTTCATTCGCAAATTTTGCGATAAAGACTGATCGGTTTATGTTAAATTCCAAAATGTAGACGAGTGACATTGTTGCCTGTTGCCCTCCAGGCCAACAAGCTGTAAAGCGAGGGGCTGCTTGGGAATGGTAACACTTGGTGATCCCGTGAAGGCTGGCGCTTAGAATAGCGCAGCGATTATTTGAATGGACCGTCCGTGTGATCGGTCACGGAGCGTTTGCAAAAATAAAATTGCCATAGATTCGTGTAATAGAGTGTAACTTGTTGCAAAACGAGTTGGCTAATGTTGTTTAAGTATTGCTGAGGAAATCCAACAATATTCTACACACAAGAAACTGAACGCAGAAAGAAAGTGAACGCAGAACTATTTGAATGTGTTGCAGTCGAGATAATCCCCGCACAGCGATCCAACTGTAATCCCCATAATATGTGATTACGCGAGGATTAGCAGACAGGATAACTAAAAGACAAATTAAAAGGATTTACTATAGATATCCTTGTTAACAACTTAAAACGCCCATAAATCCAAGGCGATTTAACAATTTGACTTTTTTTTCCCTTTATATTATCAATGGAAGGGAGTTTATGTTGACCTATAATGGCTTTATTTCCTAAACCTTCATTGAAGCGAAGCGGTTAACGCGGTAGGAAAATCATTTTAATACAAATATCTGAAAATCTTTAAAAAACCTTAAAATGGCAATCTGCCTATCTGGGAATGAATTGATTAATGATGCTATCAAGGATGCAACGTAATGCATAAACAAATGCAACCAGTTTCAGCTCACAGTGGGTTCCGTCATGTGTCCCACTCTGCTGCCTGGGAATCAAAGCACATGTGCGCTGGACGGATTCAGCGTGAACAAGCAGAACAACGGCGCTCACTCCCACAGATACATCAACCCATTCTATACCGCAGCTGCATTTACATTGTTATATCATATCATAATATATATACACAGTGTGTGTGTGTGTGTGTGTGTGTGTGTGTGTGTGTGTGTGTGTGTGTGTGTGCGTGCATGAGGTTGCGTTTGTCAAAAACTATTGTTTGCCAGCAGCGAATGTTTAGCAAGGAACGATAATTATGTGCCTGTGGACAAATGTGTCATGTCAGAGCAATAGTGACCAGTCGTGGGTACAGTAGCCCACTGTGGGACAACATGCGGGTTGGGTTGCTACATACCCGAGTCATCACATCTCTGAGGGCGGAACCAGAAACCACCCCATAGCCCCTGTGTCAGGCGGCCAGTCTGAGGCTGACGCCTGGACAGATCCACATGTATTCGTTCATGAACGAACGAGCATCTACCATCTACCATAAGGACAACAGGGTCGGTGGACCTTTAACACAAACTTTTAGTATTAAAACTCAAATAAGCAACAAATTCCGCCCTAATCTTCAAAGACATTGGTAGGAGGGAAACTAAAACTAATTGATCGGGCGGTAATCTGGATACTAGGGTACTACTAAACGAACCCTAATCCTAATCCTAACCCTGGTTAAAGATCTGCCTCAGGCTGTGTCATGTCTTTAAAGGGAGAGTTAAAGAGATTAGGAATATGAACGTCCTGCATGGCAACAACGCAGTACCGATATAATTGAAATGCAAACAAAAATGCAGACAGATTTGTAATTCCTTAGTTTAATTATCAGAGTTGTGATATGAGATTATCCGAGGATACTTATTCATTAAAAAGTGACATGATTTAACATGTCTATAATAGGCTAGTAGGCCTATTAGTCTTTTAGGCCTATGATTCGTTTGTCTATCATTCAACAACTTTAACCTGTCATAAATACAAACCATACTGCGAATTTACGTTCATTAATTCGACGCCGTTTCATGGCCAAATGTAGGAACACAGTATATTCTATTGATGTATTCAATGTCTACGACGCAAGCCTTAAAACAAGGATCAAAAGTATGTTCCTATGTGTATGACCTACCATGTTGTGAAGACGCTATGAATACATTAAGATAAGATAAAATTGAATTGTCCACTACAATGACGTAAAACGGAAATTTGTTCTACGGCAATTTGGCAACACAGTAATAAACTGTAGGAAAAGACAATGCCTACACATTATAAAACAGAACAGTACTCAGTGTAGAACAGACAGTCCACAGCATAACAGTACAGAGAACAGCTTAAATACATAAATCACATTTTCAGCAGCAGCATGCTGCTGCTGAAAACAATGCAGAGATCTACAGTACAGTTTATTGTTAACATAATGTAATGAATTTATATTTGGGAAAGTGAGTATGTAACGATAGCAGGTTGAAATATTTGACCCTTGAGGCACACAAACAACACAGTGAGGTAGTTTATAAAAGTATGAATTTATTTATACATGTTCTAAAAACAGAATTTAAACGCAATGACAATTCACAAGTTCACATCCAGCGACAAGAATAGGCAGACCACCCAATGTCAGTTGCTAACAGGTTGCCAACAGCTGGGGTGGGCTAACCCCCAGGGAATCAGTACATAGGGTTGTATTTGAATGTTCTGCTCTGGCGCCCCCCAGGGACGGGGGAGTAGTTCTAAGAGGGAACTCTATAGTGCAAATGAGCCTATATGCTTTACAGGTAAAATTGCACAATAAACGGTTATCGAGTCCACAGCAATGTGGAAAGGAGCAATGTGCAAAACGAGCAATGTGCAAAACGGCAATATAAACCACAATGTTGAAGGGAACCACTACAATCATAAATGACACACAAATCATGCACTAGGCTCATACACAGCAAAACGGCAATAGGCCCATCACAACAGAGCGACCCATAAGAACAGCATAAATACACCCGACACAGAATTACATTAATAACAATGACTGACCCCTGAACACCCAACTAATGGTAATTAAGCGAAGCGAGCAGCCAGACATGAAATAATTTAACAACCTAAGGCGTGAATGGGGAGATAGTAAGGTATAAAACTCTTCTATGAGGGGACTACTAATGGTTATACAGGCAGTCCATGCATCACTCACGACCCAGAAGATGGTCCAGGGCTCCAGTGCACCGGAGCCGCTTACTGCTGTTCCACCGAGACAGTCCTTATTCACCACAATGACGTAATGCACTCCTCTGCACGGCACACACACGCACGCTTCCCACGGAGCTGCGGAAGAGGAACGGTACAATCAGCACTCGTAGTGAAGTTAGGCCACTAATACACAGCAGTATGACACAGGCGTTGTATTAGTCTCTCCGCTCGATCGCAGCTGTCGTTGTTGTTGTAGTAGTCCAACTCAGTGCAGATTCGCAGTCGAGTTCCTTGCGGGCGCCTGCTGCCAACAAGGAATCGCCCTGTTGAATGCCGCCATCGGCATTTAATTCTTCAACCCCGTCAGTCTAATCAGAGTTATTTGGCACACCTGTAGAAGAACGCAACAAGCCACACACGCACCCCAACGTAACTACATCGAATTGTCCAGCCCCGCCCCCTACCATCAGTCAATGTTCACAAATCACAATACCAGCACAAACATTCAGCCCTGTTAGAAGTATTTGAGTGAGTATGTTTGGGAAAGTGAGTATTTCACTTCATGCTGCATCACTGTGATGGGGTAGTAGGCTGTATGTAGCCATGCCATCCTTAGGAATGAGCAATAAGAGGACCAAGGGAAGTATAGCAACTTGATTGGGAGTTCTGTTTGAGTTTTATATTGCATAGTCTCCACTGGCACAACTTGCCAGTGGAGACTATGCACATGAATATCATCATATGTGCATATCATATTTTCTCTGTTCACTCTGGGTGGGTAAGGGAAGTCACAGATTATCGGTGCTTCCACACTCAGGGTTAACAGGTCCTTTGCGAAGACACGTTCCTGCACGTTTACATTTACATTTACATTTACATTTAGGGCATTTGGCAGACGCTTTTATCCAAAGCGACTTACAAAGAGTACATTTGTCATAAGAGGGTACAACATTTCATTGCAGCTAATACAGTAAGAAAGTCACCAGAACAAGTTTCAAGCATTTCAATTGCTAGATTAACCATTGCCAGTATACAACATCTCTGACTAAGTGCCAAGTTACCAAGTGCGATTAAAGTGCGATCAAAGTGCTAATTTACAAAGCGCAGTTAAAGTGCCAAGACGTACAACAAACAAGTGCATGAGGGGATGGTTATGCAGGGTTCAGATGAACTCTGAACAAGTGGGTCTTGAGTCTCTTCCGGAAGATGGGGAGTGACTCTGCAGTCCTGACATTGGCCGGGAGCTCGTTCCACCACTGCGGTGCCAAAACGGAGAAGAGTTGGGATTCCAAGAGGTGGCTTATGGTGAGTTTCTGATTCAGAATTTAGCATCAAGGACCCTAGTTTATCAGCTGTAGGCCTACTTTCCTTCAGAAAACGGAGTAGATCTAAGCACCTGCTCATTCAGTAGTCCTTTGTCCGACAGCCCAGTTCCAGAAAGGGGAGCTCAATCCAGCGTCTTAGTTTGCTAGCAGTGACTGCAGTTCTATTCTGCTTGCACTATCCTGTAGGCTCCATAGTTGATGTTTTTATTTGACAGTGACAATGCGGATACAGGACGGTATATGTCCTTTTTCACAGGCACGTAATGAATAAATGTCACGAAAAGGAAGCCGAATATTCGGCTACAACGCAAATATTTGGCATTTTCTCCGAAGAAGCGCGCCGGTGAGAAAAAGACAGATGGATTCAACTCTCAACCCCATTCACCCAAATATCCTATGTATATGAGGATTAAATTATAATGGAGTTTTACTTTTTAATCTAAGTCTAAAATTGTGTAGCGAATGACAGCTTGCGGATGAGGGCATTATGATGTGCATTCTTTAATACAGCCATGTTTTGAGACCTTAATGTTTCTTTGTTCGATAACTTAAATTAGACCATCAGTCTTTTGGAGAAAGTTGGTATCCAAACGAGTGTAGAAGTGTTGCAATACAAATGGACACCGTTATGTTATAGAAGCAACCCTTCTTCTCGCACCCCAGTGCAAGGAAACGTTGGCATGTGGCGCCGACTGCTCGAGATGAAGATGAGTAGGCCTACATCGTCCAATGTCAAATTACTTTAGCCTAGTAGAGGAACATTCCACAATAGCAATGTGCCAATCCATAGAGTGGTAGCATAAATATTGTCGAAACAACAGGAACAGTAAGTATAATTTCCCAATGATTTGATGATTCATTTTACTGATTGAATAGTGTAGCGTATTCAATCAGTTATTTGAGAAGCCTCGCTGCTGTCACCCCATGGAGGAGAACATACCTGCATCTCGCAAACGCAAAGCACGCATCTGTCGACCAGGGCCGGCTGGTGGTTACATTTGTTGGGGGGGCTCAGTTGCGCGTGACAGGTCAAATAGCACCTCACAATCAGAACACAATGCATATAATCTAAAACACAGTTAAACTAGACCATTGTTAAAGTATCAATACAATTAGAGAGAGACTTCTAAAGAGTATGCGGAGAATGAAGAGTTTTGGGGCAGAATAGATTCAAAAAGTAGGCTACTTTAATGAAAATAGACCAATCAATTGTCCAATCACGGTAAAATAAAAAAAAAGGAAAACAATGCCATTGGTCTGGGTGCACAGAGGTGCAAACTAGAAGCAACTTTTCATGCGCCAATGAAAAGCTGCCTCTGCTTGTAACAGAGCAAACGTTTGCTGGCTCTCATAGACTCCAGTGTTACCATAGTATATATTGTATATATATTATATATACAGTATCATCTATCTATATATAGTATAGATAGATGTAGGTGTATATACTGTACATACACCTACACTCCATCTGTGTGTAGGTGTATGTGTGGTGGGCTTCGTGGGTCTCAGATTCATAGAGATTATTAGTTATTTGTGAATGTTGTTCCCCCGCGTTTCTTCGTTCATCCTCAGTGATCCTCAGTCCTGTTTTTGGATTACAGCATGTCTGATTGCCCTGTAACCGACCTGTCCGACTAGCCGCTTCAAGGGCCTCATTTTGCATAGAAATATATTTGACATAATGCAAAAAATTATGTCAAATATAATAATTTTTGCCGAGGTGCCCACCTCAGCGCAATTTTCAGTTTACCAGGTGTTCCGTAACGTGTTTGTTTTTGTTTTTTTGGGGGGGGGTTGTCTGTGAAGTCTCCCTACCAAAGCTGAGACCAAACTTACGCCCTTGAGCCGCTTCTTGCAATACCAACGCCTTCTATTACCTGTCTTACCACCACATAATCTTCGCTCCTGTCTTGTCTGCCATTATATATTCTTTGTTGCCCTCGGTAAACCGTTTTGTATGTACACTGTGTACACTCTGTGTCGTGCATTTGGGTCCACTCGACCCACATATTACCATTATTGTGAGCCAAAGGTGGGTCATTTTGGAATCAACACTCAACACATTTTACCAACACACACATTGATACCAGGTAGAATCCAAGGCACATTTGAAGACTTGAACCCTTTCCTCCAGGTACCTCACTTGGTAATCACAATGTGATTCTAGCAATGGACTATTCCACAAAGTGGTCGGAATCATGCAAGCCCCTGAGGCGTTGTTTGATGTTATGGTCTGGTGGTTTGGGTTCCGTTATGACTTACATGTACAGTATGTCTGGTTGTAGAAGTTCACTGATACACACCTTTTCAGAGGTATTACCTCGACCGCTGGTAGAGCGGGGGGGGGGGGGATCAACAGGAACAGTCTGTCTCAATTCTTCATACCGCACAATTCAAATAAGGTTTGGAATTTCAGGCCAGATTGAAGCTGCAATTCAATGAAGAGAGTAGAACCGTAATCCAGAAAGTGCTGTTACTCCTATAACATATGAAATTTTTTTTGAGGAATTTACATAATTTCCTCTTAATGTGTAGTTAAACATAGTGTAAGAAAGTGTATTTAAATTATATTTATTAATGGTATTCCGTCTGTCGTTCACCCTCCCATGCCTCAAGAAATTAGTTATTTCTGTAAGAAAGGAAAACATGTAGCATGTTCAGTGGCTGCTTCTGCTGAATCAAGTTTTTACTGAAACAACTACTCATTTAGCATTTGTTTCGTTTTTGGGAATATTTGTATATGCCCATTTTATTGATGTGTTATTGAAGTGATATTTCAGACTAACACTTATGGCTCATTGTCCCCTTTATTGTCATTATACTGTTTTTACCATGGGTAACACGATTGTAATTAACATTATCACCCCATCTATACGTATTAACATATTCATGCACAAATGACTCATCTTTGAAAAAGTAACTTAACAATATTCTTGTATACACATCAATGAATCGCCGTAGTTCACCAATCCCTATTTTTGATGTATTTGGATTTGTTTCATATTTAAACCAATGGCATCCAGTTGGCGATATCCTGTAAAAAAAACACCATCATAGATACACAAACAGGCATACCTTAAATTAATTTTGAACCAAAACCATTTGTAACAAGTGTAATTTCTAGGAAGCAGACCAGGCCAGATAAAGTAAACCATAATTAACATAAAAACAATGTATGTCATACTAGTAAATTAGTCTATCAGTGCAGTGGTATTACACTGACAGACCAGCCAACCATTTTAACCAGTGTCAAGTGCTGCAACATACAAACTGTATGGAAAACCACATCCATATCATTCTCTCCATTTTGCTATTAGTAAGGTCCAATCAGTCCCAAAGATCTCATGGTCATCTTTCTCAAATCACTATTGCTAGTGTGCATCTTATGATTTAGCCAAATTACTGAGATAAAGAAACGCCAATAAATTACATTTACAAAACTGAACTTTTGTTTATTGTAACTGAACATTCAAAATTATCTATCAATTTCAATAATAGATGGTGAGGGTAACAATGGGTAATGTCAAGAAAGCGTAATGTTAGGAAAATGTTAGGAACTTTTTACAGGAATTTATGGAGAGGAGAGAGATGTGGTAAGACTTAAATATAGAGAAAAGCAATTGTAAAAACATCTACCCCTATTTCTTGCTTTACCATACTATTAGTGGTCATATGGCTCTAAAACAATTGTTATTTTAGTGTACAGGTGTTGTTTAAGTGTATAGTATACATTACATGATACTATCTTCAAAACAATACTGTCTTCAACCTTTTCAAATGTGTTCTCAGTTGGGTCTGTATAGTATGGTATCTATGTAATGTAATCCATATACAGTATTTGTTTGTGTAAAGGCTGAAACATGTGTATGCAGTATGCAAAGTTTGCATATGCAGAGACATGTTCCAGGTGAGTGTGGCCTCAGTTACACTTGTTTCATCATGACTTTTGTGAGCTGATAACACACAATTGCATTGACTGTTAGGAAAACTAACCAGGTTTCAAAAATATTCAAGTAGAGTAGAAGTGTTACGTCTTGACCTGAGGTCTGTGTTCCGAACTAGCATAGCCGCTCACATGACATTGGAATGAATGTAACTGAGGCCTGTGTGTCAGTGTGAGACAGCCTTTAGTCCCTAGAGAAGTTCTGCATTAACATTGTGTCCTCATAGTCTTGTCTGTGCCTCTGGGATGTAGATCTCGATGCTGTCGGCACTCTCAGTAGCCGAGTTCTGTCGCACGGAAGCTGCTCGCTTGACGGCCATAAGGCGCTTGCGTGCCTCCTGCTTGTGTTTGTCTGAGCTCTCCAGGGACCGGTCTCTGGCCAGGGGAGCATGGTGCTGCTGGGGACCCTTAGGGGGCTTCTTCTGTATTTGGGAGGGGCGCCATATCTCCTGGTCAGGGAATGGAAGGGAGTTAGAGGAAACTCATTGTGTTTGTCTTTTGCTGGTATTTTTTGTTAGCAGCTGCAAATGTGGTAAAATCCATTGGCCACAAGTTAGTTAAGTATTGGCTGATGGCCAAAAGCATGACAGAAAGCATGGCATAATGGCACCAAGCATCAAAGCCATGTGGTGAATCATTCTCACTCACACTGTTAACATGCACACTGGAAAGCTGGTTGTAACCTGTTAATAGCAGTAACCAGGTTTCTTAACTGTCACGTAACCCTGGCTAGGATACAAATACCAAGGAAGCTCACTTGCCAACAGTAACAAATAAATAAAATTATTATCAAGTATCATATAATAAAGTATCAAGTCATTACATCACATTTTCAGTTGCTAATGATGAGGTGGATGATTATTATTATTATATGATTACCGGTATTTAAACTCCCAAAGCTAGGCAACTACTAACTGTTTTGGCTTCTCAACTCAATGTCCGGCAATGCAAGCCATTTGGCATACAGAAGCCAATATGCGTGTCGCGTGACAATATAAATAGTGGCTGAAAAACAAACTGCAAAGCTTGAGCAAATGCCAGATCACATTTATATGTATATATATATATATATATATATATATATATATATATATATATATATATATATATATATATATATATATATATATATATATATTATATAATTGTATTGTTGTATACAAGTTTAAGAGGAAATTAGAAATACATAAAATAACGTCAACTGGCCTTCTGGCCAGATTGACATTGTACATACCTTCCTCTCAGGTGGGTCCAGAGGCCTCCAGTTGTTAGCCCTGATCTGGAGCAACTCATCAAACTTAAGGCTGATGTTCTCAATTGAGAGCTGGAGCATGTCCCAGAAGCCAGCCAGGTCTGAGGACATTGGCTTTGGATGAGCATTGGGGTTCTAAGGGGGATAAGAGGGATAAAACAATGGAGATGGATGGGGTGGTGAAAAAAGTAAGTTACAAGGATACAATTTACAAGGATACAGTATGTGAACAAAGGAAGACAAGAAGGAAATTAAAAGATAACAAAATAGAGACAGAGACGTAATAGAGGAAGATGTGATGGAAGCAGGTAGGACATTGAAAAAGGTTTGAATGAAAGACAGACAAAAGAGTATTCAATTACAGAAGACATTGCAGGGCCACACACAGATCATTCAAACCTATGAAACCAATTTAGGTCAAGGGTCATTTTCATGTTAGCTCCACACAGACGGCGAGGTGTGAGCTTTGTGAGTCTCTGGGCAGCCATTGATAATTGCTGCACTGAGGCAGGGTGAAGCTTCTCGGACATTCATAGTATAACGCCACAGTGTGTTGGCAATGTCGTTTAGGCCTACACCATTACTCAGTATGAAGCTCATACACAACAACGGTACTATCTTTACAAAAAAGTATCACAACGTTGGCACGAGTCCATGGGGATAACCCCCCCCCTTTTTTCCTTTGCATTTGAATTAGAAGTGAAACAGGAGGTTTACTTACACTGTAACATGTGAGGGCTGTGGTCATTTAGATGGTGGTTGAAACTGCTAGTTACTTGTGTGTATTGCGCTCTTCTTAGGAAACACTTCCACAAGACTCCCAAGTTCCACAGATGAGGGCTGGGCAATATGTCGAATATACTCAACATAATGAGGCTTGTTCTACACGGGATGTGGCAAATGACTATATATTGCAAACATCAAGTACAAATTGTCATGTCATTTTTAAGCCTCCGACATGAGACTTGCTTCAGCATTTCGCTTCTCAGCTCTCTCCAAGCTCTTTCCCTGTTCCCTATATGCGCTTAAAAAACTTAACTTGCCGTTTATGCACATGTGTATAAAAAGCACATGTGATACTGACAGCCAGGACCTCTGCCTCAGTGCCTGTGTATCGTGTAGCCAATACAGCCTAAAAATATTGCAATATTATTCATAGGCCATGCTGCCCAGCCCTACCACAGACAACATGTGTCCGCAATGAAAACTTCTTTCAAAAGAGTAAATCCAAACTTACTGTATGTAATTCCCTAAATCACGCTACAACGGTAAGAAAACTGTGTTGTGCGCACTGTAATCTTCAATAAATAAATGTGTATTATATGGTGCTGCAACACGTGAATTTCCCCCATAGGGAATCAATAAAGGATTATCTTATTTTATCTTGCTCCAACACTGCCAATTAACTGGCACATAAAAAAACCCCAAAAGAATCATTGAACGTCAAAGTGCAAAACTGATCTGTCTTAAAGTGACAGTAGTCAAAGTTATGAACATAAATACAAGGGAAATTTTTTGTCTGTGTCTTGTGTCTTGTCTAATGTAACAACTGTACAGCTTTTAACATGTCATCTATGTGAAAGTTATTTTATTGCAATAATGTGTAACTGTGCATATAATGTGACACTTTAATCTATAAATAAGCACACGTGCTTCGGCTCCAACAATGTCTACAACAAAAGCAAGTTATCCACAACTATTCAAATGCAAATGCAACAGTGCAATATAATGTCCAACATAATATCGAAACAACACACAAATGACTCATATGCAGCAACGTGTTTCGCTGTCACAGTTTTTAATTTACATGCCACCTAGACTGTGATCCTTCTCTATCATTACCTATATCCATTTAATATATTCCATTAGCCATCAAATATTTTAAGGCTGTTAACAAAGCTGCATTAATTTGAATCATATATAGAGGTTGATTTTTGATGGCTCTGGCCTGTGACTAAATCAGTTGGATGCACTTTACACTTGGATTTAAGGGCAAAACTCTTGTAATCTTTGCTACACATCCAAATATAGTAAGAGAGATAAAGAGATGAAATAAATAGAGACTCACCAGATTCTCCTCACATAGCTTCCGGAACTGCTGAAACTTCTGTGTCATTAGTAGCTTGGCACTTCCTACTGCACTTCTTACTTTACCCAGCACTGCAAAAAAGTGGGGTGGAACCACAAAAACACAATTTCTGACGTTAAACATTGCAGTCTTATTTTAAACACTCTTTCAGCAAATTATATGTTTCAGCATTAGAAGTATAACTATTATATTCAGTCATTTTATAAATACAAATAATCAACATTATCTTCTGTCATATTTTGTAAAACCTCATTACACTGATTTTTTGCATGCAACAATAGAATAATGGAACGTAATCGGATTTGGGTATTTTAGTCAAAATAATGAAAAACAAGAAGTCTGCCATGGAAGTTAAAATACACACAGACATATTGACAGATGGATTATGCATATGTCACTCAAAAAGACATACTGTCATTTGTCAGGTAATTTGCCTGTTGGTCCAGTTCCATCTGTCGACACCAGCCCTCCATACGATCGGTTTCTGCCTGAAGAAGCTTCAGGAACCAGTGGCCATCCCTCTGGCAAATTGATCGCTGGACAACCTAGTATTGTACACCATGAAACCAGAGAGAGAGAGAGATTTATGAGATCAGATGATTCCAGTGGGTTCAGGCTGGTCAGATACGTAAGCACAACAGAGATGCATCATCCTTAATTAAATGAGAAAACTAGAAAAAAACTAGCAAACAAAACTAAAAGAAAAATTGTCACTTCAATGTCTCTGAATGACAGCACCAAAATGAGAACTGAAATTAACAGAGATATCCCTGTGTAAATTAATTCTAATCAACTAGAAATATTTCTATAGTCTGAGTTGAGCTAGTAGTAGTTGAGTAGTAAATCATACATTTTGGAGACTTAGGGAAACTTGGGCACGTCATATATGGCATTCCAGATAAGAGTGTTGACGCTGTCGGATAAGTCTTCCTGCTATCATCCAGTTCTTTTGAAGTAACTCCCCATATACCTTTATAGGGCCAGGATAAAACTGATTTTGGTTATATGCCTGGATAAAAATGGTTAACAGATGTTTGCCATCCAGGACAAAGGGATGTATGGGGTCAGGTTTGACGGCATATTTATTCAGGGGACAAAGATTATACAATTGCCTCTTGCCATAGCTTGGCCCATCCCTAGAGCTTCATACTCTGGGCCTGCTGCATGGCCTTTGCATGAGGAATTTGGATCATATCCAGGTCTTCTAGCTCCCTTCCCCAAGTTATCCATCACTCAGCTAAATCTTGCTTGCCATGATTGGCCCTCCATAGATCTTGGATAAGGACCTTCGCCCTGGTGGGGAAAGGTAGAATGAACCAACCCATGGTTAGTTTGATACCACCCATGACCAACCACTCAAGAATCTCTCATCTAATAGGTTGTTGATCTCCCTTTGATCCACCTCTGCCATCTGTGGTTTGGATTGAAGGTGGCATTCTGCTTTGTGGTGCAACAGCTTAACCGCCATTAGGGAAGTGGACAGGGAGGGCATTTTGAGCAAGGGTGTAATTTAGCAAACTTTTCCCTTATTTTGTTTAAGGTGACCAGAGTTTCTAAAAGCTGGAGTGCCCATTGGTCATGTCTGGATCAGGGGACCTCTTTGATGTTTATTTAAGAAAGGCTATCCATCTTCCACAGAATCTTAAAAAAATCTTAAAGAATCTTTACATGCGCAGGCTGGACACTTCAAGGCCGGCCATTCTGGCCGGCCTTATTCAATGCAAACAGCAGAAGGGCACAGGTCAGGCATGTCCAAACCTAGCCATTGGTGCAAACAGGAATGGTCTGTAGGATTAAGTTAGGATCCCCATTAGCTGATGCAGACAACATCACAAAACACATCACAAAACATATGACAAAGAAGAACAATCACAAAACACACAACAAAGGAGAAATCAGTAACACACAAAACCACAAATAAAAAAAATATATAAAAAAGTAACTACTATAGCTAGAATTAAATGCAATAAAAACAAGATAAAAACAATGCACACTAAGATCTAATGCAAACAGCCATGAGATGTTGCTTCACTTGGTTTTTGAAACCAAGCTTTATTTCAAGTTTTTGAGATCTGACCTGGAACAGAGTTCCATTCAGCCATAGCTCTATACAACACTGGACAATTCTTGAATATGTTTTGGTTTTGGAATTGGGGAGTTACCACAGGTGGCCTGTCTTGTGGGGTATGTGTGTGTGTCACCGGGTGACGAACAGCACGGAACAAACACAAGGTACGCCACCGGGTTCCACCCGGAAGACTTTAGGTGCGGCTAACAGCAATTCCAGCTGCTGCAGACTAATCAGTGGGTGATGACATTCAGGTGTACCGCGGGAATGGCAGGGCAGCGTGATTAGGGAAGGACGCAAGTGCAAAATGCTTTTAACCCTTTGACTTTGAGTCCCATGGCAGACGAGGCCGGAGAGTGAGACGTTGGGAAGTTCTGGAGAATAGGAGCGCTGGGCTACACGAGCAGTATTCGACAACGAGAGAAAGACCGCACACCGATCCAAAGCACACGGAGGGAACTCACACGGAACGCCATTGTGGACTGTTGCCATTACCTTGGAGGATTCAACAAACACATGATTTGGAGAGCTAAGTAGTCCCTCTATACTGATCTGGCCGTGCTTTTGATAGCTTTAAGTTAACGGCTGCTACACTGGAAGGATTCACTAGTCTGCCCCCCCTCTTATATGTTATTTTGGCTACGCCAACTACTAATACACTGGGAGTTTCACTTGCCCGCCCCTGTTGTATTGCTTATGAATCGGATTTAAGCTAACTACTGCCCCACTTGGAATTGCTAGCCTGTCCTGCACTAGCCCCAGCTAACTGCTGTATGCGTCTGACTGCCCACCCCTGTTATATTGCTTACGAATCGGATTTAAACTACTGGCCCATTTGGAGTTGCTAGCCTGTCCCCTTTCATGCAGTTTTCTCTTCCACCCACGCTGCCCCCTTACTATATCGGGAGTCTTCGTGAGTCAGCCTGCAGCCTCACCGCTAATCTGCTCTGCCCTCCGCTTCCCAGCCGGCCTTAGTATTTAAGAGTTGCCCCCATTGTACCTACAGTCCCATAGCCACCGCTTACTGGAGCCCGAGGACCTCAGCCTGCCGAACACTAGAAGTGATTTGTGGTGTGCCCAAGTTGCTGTGACGACCACGAGTGTGCTTTCTTTTCCCAGGTCAAGGTCAGACCAGAGACCCTGGCCTGCCTAACCACTGAACCTGGATTGCTGTGTCCAAGTGCGAGTGATGACCCTGAGTCGGCCACCCCCCACGTTTGTAGTGTGTGTACGTGTGACCCCTTCCTCCCAGGCGGAGGTTCAGGCCCTCCAGGTGTGGTGGCCAGCCGTGACTGAACACGACCTGAGCCACAGTTCGGGGTGGCGCAGGCATTGAGTTGGGGAGTGTGGCCGGGATCGCACAGGACTAGGAACGGCGTCTGCGACCCTTGCGGAGACTCCCCCGCTAAACATTTTTAAATACTCAAAATAAAAGCTGTATATTTTTCTATTTATCCCTGGTCTCTCCTCGGGTTTATTGGCGGGTGTGGTTGCTCCTTGGGGTAGAAGGTATTTAGCACCTTAGAGCGCCCCCTAGCGGCCACATGTGCATTAGAGCCAAGTGTGAGCTGCCGATAGTCAGCGATTTTCAATACAATCATATTTTTTGAAACAGAAAGAAGTGATGCGTTAGTTTTGTTACAAACACAATAATCTTAGTCTTAGATATGCTCAGAACAAGTTTGTTATCAGTGATCCTTGACTGTTGGTGAAGACATGTAGATTGTTGAATAATCTGCATATGGGAGCAAGTGGGAGATCATCTGTCTTCGAGAAGAACAGTGGTCATATTTTTTTGATTTGAAAGGCTTCCTAAAACCTTATGTAACCTAGGTGAATATGATAACAAGCTAATAGAAGCCTAGGTCAATACTAAATGTAAGCAAATAAAATAATTGTGTTTAAGGTAACAAGAAGCCTTAAAATTAGTGAGACTGTTCTATTTATCATTATTTTTGTGTGTACTTCTCCTTAACAAGTGCCACGGTAACAGCCAATCAGGTAACTCCAGCGCCACTTGTTGGAGGAAGGCAGGATAATTAGAGAAGCAGAAAAACATTAGAGACGGTAGACGGGTTCCTGCACAGAATTCAGAGGCAGGTGGTAACAAGGAGACAGGGCTACTGGAACAGAAGATGTGAGGTTATCATCACAAGACTACGCATAGGGCACACGTGTCTTAACCACTGTATGAACATCATAGGCAAACATGAAACAGGGGTCTGCCCAAAATGTAGAGGAAGAGAAACAGTGGAGCATGTTTTACTGCAATGTGAAACATACAATTTGGAAAAGGGAGCTGTTAGAAAATGTTAAAGCTTTGGGTCAAACAAGCTTGACCTTAGAGGGTTTACTCTCCTCCACACTCAGACCAACAGCATGGAAACATGTAATGACATACGTAAAAGCAACAGGTTTATTTGACAGACTATAATTGAATTTTTTTAATTTTATTTTTGTTTTCTATTTATATGATTTTTATTTTTATTTACTTTTGTTCTTATGCATAGTCTATAACGTATAACCTCCATCGAAGCCCCAAACCAAACAGTAGGTGGCGGTAATGCACCATATCGGTTTGCCAATAAACACGAAAGAAGAAGACGGTAGACGGAAAAGTCGAAAACAGAGAAAAAGGAAGTAAATAGGAGTAAAAGAAACGTGTTTTGAGGTTTTATATCTTGTCTTACATTTTGGGAAGATATTGTGTTCACCGCTGTCCGCGCTGGATTTTGTTTTATTTGAGTTTTGACTGAGGATTCGGCCAGTTTTTAGTTGGGATCGTTGGGGTGTGAAAACGTGGAGCTGTGGAAAGAAGATGGCGAGCCACCCATAGGAGAGACACTCGGAGGATCACCTCCTCTGCGAAACTCACCGCACACGGTGGGCAAAGACACGGATTCTGACACTCGTGGATCGTGGGAGGACTAAACTAACAGGTTTTGCAGAGACACACAGTGAATTTCATTTGAACTGAGAAAGAACTTAACTAAAGGACTGGTGATACATCAAACTGTGAAAATCTAAGTAATGTCTTGTATGCATTGTTCTGTGAGATCTAATAATTGAGTTGTATTTGATATTTTATTGAACTGTGTTTTCCTTTATATATACACTTTTGCCTTATTGTGTGCCACATTGATATTACATGAATGGGTTGTGTAAAGTGAGTAAAGTTGAGTAGAGCTGGTTAAGCAAACTAAAGAGAAAGTAGAAAAATAGAACTAAATTCATAAATAGGCCTAAGATAAAATGAGAACTTAAACTGAGTAAACTCAAAGGAGATACCAGGGACTAAACAACTGATATAAGAAGTAGGTACAAAATTATACCTCAACTCAAATAGGTTGTATTGAATCCAAAAGAGATAAATAGGGGTCAATAACTTTATTTTCCTGAGATCTTGGGTTCATTTTGGTTGAAGGGAAATTGAACCGTTCTTTTCTTGTATGTGTGGTTGTGCATGTAAAAGTGTTTGGTACCATCATATGATTTATAGTTTTTTTCAACCAGTTACTATATAAACAAGCCGGCAGTTAATACTTATTCACTGGTTTGTGGTCTGTTATTCCTGAGCACTAGTATCAATCACTCACCTGAACGTAGAATCTAGACTCTGGTCCTAGTAGTCATACTTAGCAGTGCTACACGTATGTGTTTTATTAGTTAGGTAGCTTTCTATCCATGCTAGGACAGATTGAGTAAAACCACAACACTTAAGTTTCCTTAATAGCAAACTATGATCAATGACATCAAAGGCATCACTGAAGTCTCATAGAATAGCTTGTGCGATATTACACTGATCAATACCTTATAGCCAATCACCTGTAATTTGTGTGAGCATTGTTAAGGTTGATTGTCCTTCCCTATAAGCAGGCTGGTAAAATAAAAATAGCATTGTATTTTCTTTTCCATTTGCTACAATAAGATGATAGATCAGCTGTTAGAGCCAGTAAAGGCAGAGAAAGAGGCTAATGATTACCTTAGCCTCTTTCCAGGTTTGTTGGCACATAGTACTACCAAGACAGAGGTGTAGAAGAAGATGTAGAGTATGTATGTGAGTGGTAATACAGTCTGCTACCATCCTCAGTAGCTTACCATCCAATACCAGGTGGTTTATGATTATTGATAGATGCTAATAAGTTTCTCCACTTATTCTAAAGTCACTTTTCAGAATCAAATCTTTCATAATTTGTCTAATATACATGAATACAATGGCTCACCGTGCAGTGTTGGCATTTCCTGACCGAGTTTACAGACTTTGCCAATAGCCACAGGTTTTAAGACCCTTCCGCTTCAATGGAAGCTAGAGTAGAGTTACTCATTCATTCTTTTAATTCATCAACTCAGGGAGCCCAAACAGCTCTAACCCTTGACAGGTCCACAGTGGCGTAGTGTAGTTGTGCTTGGCCCCGGGGCAAGAATCGCGCTGGACCCTACCATCCCCCCCCACCCCCGAGACGAGTTCGTCGCGGCCAACTTCGCTCCATACCCAACTAACACTAGTACCATCGCGGCGGTAAGGGGGCCCGACGATCGCCGCCGCGGGGGCCCACATCAGGCCCCCCCGGACGTCCAGGGCCCCGGGGCCCCGCCCCGGAAGCCGCGCCCCACGCTACGCCCCTGCAGGTCCATGCATCTCCAAAACTGGAACCATTCAGTGAAAACTGAGTTGCTCTGCTTAATGACATTAGACCAACAGATTTGTAATATCATCCATCACTTTATGTTTAGGTCTCCCGGGACACAATTTTAATTTTTTTCATTGTATGCTAGATCAAACGTTTCACACAGATTATCAAGATACTGACTTGATGGCCAAAGCAGCATCCCACATTATAGGGTTTGGGGGCAGGTGAACATGTAACCATAGCATTTCAACTCACTAGATCCCCTCTGATCTTAACAGGGAGGGTGCTGCCCTCCGGCAGGGTGCTACCCACCCTAGACAATATCTACCTCACCGTTGCCTGAGGAAGGCTCATAAAATCACCAGGGACCCCAGCCACCCAGCACACTCACTTTTCACCCTGCCTGAACTGGAAGAAGAGGAGGAATGGCTAAGGAAAAGGAAGGCGCAGCTTCAATTGGATGAGGAAATTACAGCACACATGCCTAAATTGGATGTGTTACGGTCGCAGAGCATTCTAAGTGTAAAAACTGCTAATGCAAATTAATTTATTCCACAGATGTCAATGAAGCAAAAGGAAATTAAACATGACTACTGGGATCCAAGGACAAAGCCTAAGGAGAAAACTGCACCTCGGTTAATTCATTCTCAGCCGAGAGATGACAAACTTTCCTTATGGCTGTACTAGCACCAGTGATCCAGTACCTCTCCCGCAGTTTGGATAACATGTAGTTGCGACTCTGCACGGGAGAGAGGAGGCACACAAGTACCTGTGCACCCCAGCGAACATCATAGACAAGAAGAGAAATAGGTTGAGCAGCAATATGGCAGAAACGCTTGTTTTCGTAAAAAAAAAACCATGCCTCTTACATGCATCTGCAAGAAATAGGCCCGGCAGCCTATTTCTTCTGAGTAGGCCAAGTGTCTATTTGATAATTAAGAAATAAGAGTCTTTCAGCATATGCGTATGGGCTTTTCAGCCTTGTGTTCCACTTGGTGTTTAATGTTTAGCCTACTAATGCGATATTGAGAATGATCTTGATCTTGTTGCCTGAAGAGGAGGCAATTGAGCATGGCTCTTGCACAGTACAATTTGTATGTGAAACAACAAGAATGTTCATTGAAGAAGGATATAGAGACTTTCAAGAGAGAAACAGTTCCAGGTTGTCTTTCAGTGGAGCGGCTTGGGAAGGCTGAACTAGAAATCATCAGGTTCTGCCATAGAGGTTTCCAGAGGAACTCTCAAGGCTGCAAAATGGCAAAAGTGTGAAGGGTTGTAGCCACATTTATAGACTCTGTCGCTGGTAGAAGGTGGTGTCTTGAGAGTCGGTGGTCGGCTGAGCAGATCATCTATGCCTGCAGAGGCTAAACATCCCATAATACTGGCTAAGGATTTCCAAATCTCTGACCTTCTAAGGCACATCCATAAAGAAGTGGGACATGGTGGTCGCAACTACATGTTATCCAAACTGCGGGAGAGGTACTGGATCACTGGTGCTAGTACAGCCATAAGGAAAGTTTGTCATCTGTCGACGATTGAACGCTCAGTCAGTGTCCCAACAGATGGCAGACTTACCTTTTGACAAAGTTATTCCAGATGAACTGCTGTTTACTCGTGTTGGAGTGTATTATTTCGGACAGTTTGAAGTGAAGAGCAGAGGAAGTGTAGTGATGAGGTATGGTGTCATTTGTACCTGCCTGGCCATACGAGCAATCCACATTGAAGTGGCACCTTCGCTGGATACAGACTCCTTCATAAATGCCCTCAGACGCTTTATAGCGAGATGTGGTCAAGTTCTGGAACTGCAGTCTGATAATGGGACGAACTTCATAGGAGCAGAGCGTGAGTTGAGGATAGCCATTGAGCAGTGGAATCAGTCACAGATTAACGATACACTTCTTCAGAAAGGAATTAAATGGATTTTTAACCCCCCCCCCCATCATGGAGGAGCTTGGGAGAGGTTAAGAGGTTAATATCAGTACGGGAAGTCCTCAACTCCACTTTGAAGGTGCACAAGCTGGACAAAGAGGGCCTTCACACAGTTCTTTGTGAAATGGAGGCCATCAATAGTTGGCCAATTACCAAAGCATCCACGGATCTTAATGACTTGGAAGTGTTGACACCAAATCACCTGTTACTGTTGAAGACTTTACCATATGTACCACCAGGAGACTGCCAAGAAGCAGACGTGTATGCTCGCAGGCAATGGAAGCAGGTGCGGTACATGTCAAACTTATTCTGGAAAAGGTGGGTTAAAGAATACTTACCTTAACTGCAGGAGCATCAGAGATGGTTAGGAGTGAAGCGAAACCTCATCCCTAGAGATATAGTGCTTATTGTGGACAACACAGCACCTCGAAATTCCTGGGTCATGGGAAGAGTCCCATAAACCTTTCCAGACAGAGGAGGATTTGTGCATCATGTTCGCATTAAAACAAAAAGCAGCTGCCTGGACCGGCCAATAACTAAGATCTGTCTACTACAGGAGGCTGAAGCTGAATAAGGAGTACTTAATAAGGTGCTCTACAACGTGACACGTCAACCTGAACCTTGACTCTGATTTTGACTGATAGACTTGACACAGAATGATGGTAAAGATTCTGACTGAGCCTAGGTGTTGGTAACCTCGGGCCCTCCTGACTTATGACTCGGGGGGGGGGGGGGGGGAGTTTGGGTCACATGGATATGGGCGGTGACAGTCATAGCTAATATCAGCACCTGTTCACCTGTGTGCGGTGGTGGAGAGAGAGGGTGAGTGGGTCACCATATTTTTTGTTGACCGCAACCGCAACATTTCCTTTGTTCGCTGTGATGAACTTTATTATCCTTTTTGTGCAAACCATACTAAGTTGGTCTTTTTCATTAATAAAAGTTTAAACATATATTTTGATCTCAACAAATCGCTTTTCGTTAGCAGGTCAGACAAGTACAACCAGGCCAAACCTGAGCCTCTCAGCAACTTTTAGTTTGTTTCATGTAGACGCTACACTCCTTTCCAACAATGTATGTTTTATAATAATGGTCAGGGTCAGGGTTAGGGTTAGGGTTAGCCTTTAGTTAATGATAAACATTAAAACAACATATATATTTGTAGATGATAAATACGTTTTCAGTCTCCCAGCCTATCCAGTGGACTGTACCAACTGGAAGGTTGGTCTATCCAGCATACATCTGGGTGGACACTCCCACTTGTGATGTCACAAGAGGGATTTTGACCTAGCTTTTCAGGCTAATCAACATCACACTTGGTGGTATAAACGGGCACTTGAACACAACAGCACTTATTAATCATCTACAAATGTGTATTAATGCTTTCTTAATGGTTAATTTATCAATAACTTAAGGCTTATGAATTTATATTTTGTGTGATAATCATCATTACCTGAAGGTTTATAAATGACTTGTGACTGAACGTTATTATGAAGTGTTACCCATGTCAGTTTGAGAGATGTCAGTGGACCCTTCTCTAATTTATTGACAAGTGAATGCTGTGCAGAAGTCATGTTACCAAATTTGCAGGGGTGTAGTTGCAGTTTGAAGCAGTTTGACGCCTACCAATCTGTAAGTAAGTAAAGTGCTTCACAAAAGTAAAATTGTTAAAAACAAGACCATAAAACCAAAAAAGGCAAGGCAAGGGCCAGTTTAGATAAATTCATAAAGTCTTCAGCTGCTTTTTCAACAGAGACTGCAGATCGTATGACTCTAGGAAGGATGTTCCACGGTGTCTGAGCTACCAATTCAAAGGCACAATTGCCTTTCTTAATGTCGAGTGTGAGGGACAAACATTAGTCAGAAGACCCAAGTGATCTTCTGGTGATTATAAGGATGGAGCAGGTCAGAGATGTAGACAGGCGCTGGACCATGCAAGGCTGTATGTTCAATTCAGTTTTCTATTACATTTTAATTATATAGCGCCAATTCATAACATAAGTTGTCTCAAGACACTTTACATACAGAGCAGGTCTAGACCAATACTCTATTTTGTCATTTACAGAGACCCAACGAATCCCACCATGAGCAAGCACTGTTCATTATGTGACAGTGGCAAGGAAAATCTGGCTCTTAACAGGCAGAAACCTCAGACAGACCAGGCTCAAGGTGGGCGGCTTCTGCCTCGGCTGTGTGGGTTGAGGGAGGGAGAGAGAGAGAAAAAAGGTGCTGGGGGGAACATGGCACAATGCAGGCTCGACGAAGGGAGGCAGAGCAACGATAGCAACAGAAATATCAATAGTAAATATTATTTTTATCAATAATAATGATAATGATGATGAATAACAACAACAATACCATTATTAATAATAATATCAATTATAATTAAAGCTCCAAGGAGCATTGGGCGGGACCTCGCCGAGTCCGTCGGGGTGTGTCGTGGATCGTGACGTGACAGGTTCTCGTCCGGCGCGGTCCGCGCAGTGTGCGGTAGACTGGGGCGTTCACAGGGAGACTCGTTGTAAAAACGGGGTTAGGAAATGCCACAAATTGTGGTGTTTGAAGCAGAACGGACATATCCCTTCGAAGGAGTTAGTTCACAAACATGGGCCAAAAAGACGACATAATTGAATATGGCCGACTTTGACGACATGCCACGGCCACAACCTTTGACGTAGAGTCGCAAATTGAATAACTTTTCTCAAGTTCCATCTTCTGAACGTAGTAAAAAAATTTGAAGCCCAAGCCACATACCCCCTGGGAGGAGTTTGTTCAAATAGGAGGCGAAAATTGACGACATAATTGAATATGGCCGAATTTGACGGAACCCCACAGCCACACCCTTCGACGTAGAGACGCAAATTTACTAACTTTTCTCGAGTTCCATCTTGTGCACTTACAAAAAAAAATTGAAGCCCAAGCGACATACCCCCTGGGAGGAGTTAGTTCAAATAGGAGGCGAACATGGACGACATAATTGAATATGGCAGACTTTGACGGCACGCCACGGCCACACCCTTCGACGTAGAGTCGCAAATTCACTAACTCTTCTTGAGTTCCATCTTGTGAACGTAGAAAACAAATTTGAAGCCCAAGCGACATACCCCCTGGGAGGAGTTTGTTCAAATTATGAGGCGAAAATTGAAAAATTACAGAAATTAAAATTAAAATATCTGACTTCCGGTGGGTTTTGGGGTATGGGTCCAAGAGGCCTTTTTGTAGGTCTTGGCCTGGTTAACGAGTTTCATACATATCTGAGAAACGTGGTGTTGGGGCTGTCTTTTTTAATGCCTGTAGGGGGCGCTACAACCACGACAAACACGATTTTTGGTATGTGGACTCCTGGCAGCAGTCTACACGTGTCCTGTGAATTTCATCTTCAAAAAATCATAAATCATAAATCATAAATCACTGCGCAAACTGTGTTTGCGCAGTGATTTACCCTGCTGTTAGAGCGCCACCTAGTGGCGGAATTTTTTTCTTCTTTTGATGTGAGTCTCAGGGAAGCATGGGCTATCAGCTATCAGCAAGTTTCGTTTTAATCGCACTTGCCGATGTGGAGATATAAACCTCTTAATTTTAAAGAGCGCCACCTAGTGGCAATGACCAGAAATTTTGTTTGCTGCATAAAGGAGGTATAAGGAACTACTGACCAAAGTTTGGTGTCGAACGGACATAGCAATGTGGAAAAATGGTCCACTTACTTTTTTGACGTAATATTTACGTAAATTAAAGTTTTTATAACGTGCTTATTTTTGGAAATTTCAAAATACTTAGTTAAACAATTCGTTTTTTTCATTATACAGTCTGACGATGCTACGTGTAGAGTTTCGTGCGAATCGGAGAAAGGACCATGGATGGAAGCTGTAGACGTAGTATTTGAGTTTTTGCGCTGTAACCCAAAAAAAAGTTGGCGGAAGTGGGCGTGGCCTACATGAGGAGGTGCAGCAATAATGCCCGCATGTGTGGATATAAGTTTTTTGAATGTGCGACAAACACGGGAGTTATTAGGGTTACGGAATTCGCTCAAAAACAGCGCCACCTAGTGGTCTTCCCAGTGTGCGACATGAGCGTGACGCATAGAATATATAATTTTTCACCAGGCCTGAAAACTTTGCCAAATAAAAAATACTTTTCGTATATGTTCAGATACTGCAAAGTTCCTAGAAATAATAATAATAGGAATAATAATAATAAACGGACGAAAAACAAAATAATAATAATAGCTATAACAATAATTATATTACGACTAATAGTAACAGATTCTAGCAGTTGTAGTTGAGCAGGAACATGGGGGCATCAGATGGTCCCAGAGGCACCTGCATGGGTGAGAGAGCACAAGACTCTGGGGATGAAGTGTGGGTTAGTGACATAGTAGTGGTTCAATGTTTACTTGAACAGCCTTAAGTATAAGCCTTATCGAAGATGAAGGCTTTAAGTTTACTCTTAAATGTAGACAGGGTGTCTGCGTCCCGAACCCAAACTGGGGTCTGGTTCCACAGCAGAGGAGCTTCTGGCTCCTAATTTTCTTTTAGATATTCTAGGAACCACAAGTAACCCTTCATTCAAGGAGCGCAGTGGTCTAGTGGGATAGTACAGTACTATGAGCCCTTTAGGATATGATGGTGCCTGACCATTAACAGCTTTGTAGGTTAGAAGAAGGATTATAAATTATATTCTGCATTTTAAAGGGACCCAGGGTAGAGTGCTAGTGCCGTAAGGTCTTTAGATGCTTATTGGAACAGCCTGATAATGGGGAGTTGCAGTATTCCAACCGAGATGTAATAAATGCATGGACAAATATTTCAGCATCCTTTTGAGACAGGATGTGCCAACTTTTTGCAATGTTACAGATAGATAGATAGATGGATAGATAGATACTTTATTAATCCCCATAGGGAAATGTTTGGCATCCAGTAGCATTTACATATATACACACACACATATATCACACACGTAGAAGGAGCATAGAACCGGTAGGCCTACATAAAATAAAAATTAAATGTAATTAAAATTAAGGAGTACGGTGCATGTGCGGTGTTGAGAGAATTAAAACAAAAGTAAACGGTAAACAGTGCAATGACAGTATTGTCTGTTGTTAACATGATTAAATATTAATATAATATATAGTATAAATATAAATACGGTGAGAGTATGTGCATGACTAGTATGAACATTTAAGGCCAAATAAATAAACTGGACTAAATTAAACTAAATGAAATGAAGTAGACTAACTGCCAGCAGGGTTTATGACAGGGTTTATGAGATAAGGGGGGGGGGGGGGGGGGGGGGGGGGGGGGGTTTTTTGGGG
>OMKI01007602.1:4249-15495 GCA_900302315.1 Phycis blennoides
AACTTGGCACTTAGCCAGAGATGTTGTAAACTAGCAATGGTTAACCTAGCAATTGAAAGGCTTGAAACTTGGTCTGGTGACTTTCTGACTGTATTAACAGCAATGAAATGTTTCACCTTCTTCTGACAAATTTACTTTTTGTAAGTCGCTTTGGATAAAAGCGTCTGCTAAATGCCCTAAATGTAAATGTAAATGTAAATGACAAAGCTGCACATAGAGGGGTGTCTGGCCCTCCTGAGGCAGGGCTGCAACATAAAGAAGCTGTGCTATAAGAGAGGAGGCGAGGACAGAGAGAGGGAGAGACACACTGAGCAGGACAATGAGTCCTACTAATAAATAGTGAAGCCCATTACTTTCATGACTACTAACAAATGCAAAACAAACTAAATCCAGATAGCCTGTTCGTAGTCTCTCAAGACAGAGAAGGGCTTGCATGCTTCAGCTGACAATGTCTGTATGTTCGGTAGCCATATTTTGAGAAACTGGAATGAGAAATCTAGAATCCACGTTATTTCATACAGTGCTATGCAATATAATTGCCTGCCTTTGCTATGTTTTTCCGGGGGAGACATATCTACATGTGTGGTGATTGGTTGAAATGCCTCAGAAACTGGTTACTGAAAATGTTGCTACCTAAAGTACAGGGAGCGTAGGCTGGAGCATTCTTTTTATCGTACAAGCCCCTCATCTGTCTTGAGAGACCAGCCCATGAATATCTAACAGGGTGTCATGGGAAGAGATTTTTCCTTACTTGTGGTGGTGTGTTTTTGTGCTGATAATATTTTGTAATACCAAGGAGGTCCACATTGGTGAGGCTGATGGTTACCTGAGGTTGTGATGATCTCTCTGTCCCCAATCGGAGCAACACTCTGATAATCATCCATTCCTGAGGGGGCCTGGGCAGGTGTGTGTCTGAGGTAAGCGCTGAAGATGAAGTCCTCTGGGTGTTTGATGGTGCACTTGAACCAGCGGTCGTATGCCTTGGCCCCCTGGCTGGGCCAGCGCACCTGGATTCCCATTGTGCTGTACCTGCGGATCTCACACTCCACGTGGTCTGGGCTGTGTCCCTCCATGTAAGTGCGAAGATCCACCTTGGAGGCTGTTGGGGATCACAGAAACATCATGGAGTATTATACCCATGGTGGCTCTATCCCCACAACAGTGGCAAGAATAGAACAAAATAATATGGAGAATGGTAACAAGGCAATAGTAGGTGTATAGGGAATATCACATTGTACAGACATTCATGCTAAATGCTAAATGCTATCAGCTCTTCGTGGAACTAGGCCTAAAGAAACATTGCCACAACAATAAGCATTCGTAATGTAATGTGTCAACCAAAATTATTTGAAAGGTCTTCGTAATAGCACATAATAGGAGCAACAATTTAATTGTCTTGGGATTCCTACCAGTAACCATGAAAGTGGTGGTGAGGGGGTTAACAGGAGCGTCGCCTGCTTGACCAAACTGCAGCATAGCGTCTCTGGGGTGAAACTCTGTCTCATGGTGACCGTCCGCGTTCACAAATACGTTCTCATCAACGAATTTGCAAGCCAGCCATGATACATGTTTGTCACAATGGATCACTAAGAAGAGGTGAAAGTGTAGAACAGAAAAAAGACAAACACACATAGACGTAAAGACAAAACGTACATTGTATAGGCCTATAGAACTGCAAACAGAAATGAAACGAAATGAATTGCTTACCTACAAACAAATATATGCAAATAAATACGGTTTGAAATACACCCATGTCGGTAAATGTATATTACAGTCCTATGGAAAAGCGCCTCGTGAGACCATCCAGATATTGACGTTTGAGGCTAAAGCGTTATGAAACTTTGCCTTACGGTTGACTGCTGACTTTTCACTTTCGTTTCAGCTTCCCGGGGGCTCTCGGGCTGTCGTCCACGTGGTGGCGCTGTACCATCGCGAGTGTTCATCAGACAGACACGCTCGTGATGAACCACGTTGGCTGCGGAAGCAGGAAGTGTTCAGACATAAAGCGTTGCGTGTGCCTCTCATGGGGGAGGTTGCAGTGTTTGATATTTGATGTATCCATTAATGTGATATTACAACCATCAGATTAAATATGGACAAAGGTGAGGTTACCCATGACCATTAAGTTGTTTTTCGTGTGAAGATGTCATGTTGAATCTGTTTCAAACTACGGAGCTAACGTTCTTACAAAAGGCTGTATGAAATGTCGAGTTTGACTCCTTATTCGACTGACTGCAGTCACATATCAAACTGTTAATATAAACAGATATTATCTGAGACAGAGTGCAAAGAAAGGATTTCATTATTATCTGATACTGAGTCGAGAGAAAAGCTTTTTATTACTTGTTGAACATGGCACATCAGACTGGTAAATGTAAAACAGTTTGTAGAATGTCCATGCTTATTTCCTTTGGCCATAACTAACTATTTGTAAAACTCGTACCCCTCTAATTTGTCTGATTTCAGTGGTGGGGCAGCAGTAATTCAAAGTGGAATAGAAAATTCGAGTAACCAGGTTCTGTGAAGTGCTTTTTTCAAAAGCATGCAATCAAAATCTAATTGCCAATTTTCCCAACTTTTCAGAGGCGGCAATTCTTCAAGGAGGCTTTCTCTCAGCCAATAAGCTGTGCCGTCCCTCATCACTTTCCGCCATTCAGAAAGGAGACTGGGAGCGCGTGGGACAGCCCATCCTAGATGCTGTTGGTGAACTCTGCAAGCAAGTTGAATGCAATGGCGGTCCAGCCTCAAGCGCCATCCACTGCAAAACAAACATAGTTGCTGTTCTGTGGTGCAAACTGCTGTCCAATGAGAGTGGCGAGGACGTGGAAACTGCCTGGAGGGAGAACCCCTTTTTTGCCGTACAAAATGGCCTCCCCGAGATCAATCGTGTCGTGCTATTGGAGCTGGTGAAGGCGAAAGCAGCTGCTGGTATATACGGGCAGCTTCTCCTCCGTCTCTCCGAGTCTCAGATCTGTTCCGAGCTGAGCTGGCTGGCAGAGTATGTGGTCTGCAGCCCCACCTCCGATGGCGATGTCGGCCTGCTCCTAGATGTGTGGTGGGAGCTGTGGAGGGGAGGGGGCCGTGGTGAGGCTGGAGGGACGGGGAGCCCGGAGGACATCTTTGCCAACGAGTTTGCACGTCTCACTAAGCAGCCGTCCCCTGAAAACAGTTCCCATCAAGCCGCCAAGAGGTTCAAGTTGGACACATCTGTGCCATTAAAACCTCCGCCTTCACTACCAATGTCCTTGTCCCCCCCAACAGACTCCCTTTACATTCTACTTCACACTCTGTGGGACGTAAGGGACTGTATAGCCACTGTGGACCTCAGCCAGCAAGCCCTCGCAGTCGCCCTTGATGCCATTTACACCTCCTTTCTCCTTGACAGAGTGGTCATTCTCACCACGGAGGAGAAGTTGCACTTCCTTACCAAGGTGGTCAGCCTTAAAGAGAAGGGAGACAGAGCATGGAGCCTGGCACAGCTCAGAGAGGCCCAACTGGACCTGCACACTTGCAGCAGGCCGGCCAAGTTTCGACCCAACATCACAACACTGCCCCGTGCTCTCGTGATCGTAGCGGAGCTGACCCGGTGTTTGCAGCAGAAGGGGCTTCTGAAAGGGAGCGACCGCAGCAATCCTAGTTACTCCACGTTCAGACTAAAGCAGAGCCTCCGCAGAAGCCTTGTTGTACTGGAGAACAGTACCGTGTATCAGTCTATGAGTGGAGCAGAAGATCAACAGACGCTGAAAGACATTGTTACTTTAATTAGAGGCGTACAGGAGGAGTCACTCACCTCTCCTGCCATTCACTGCAGCCCAGAGGCATGTGCCAGGCTTACCATGGCCGTCATTGACCATCGCCTGGAGGAGCACTTGGACTTTGCTGCCCTGTTTGCCAGGAAAACCACTTGGGCTACCAGTGGCAGCGAGTGGACAGACTGCCTGGAAAGGAACCAGGCCGCCTTCCAGAAAAAGGACACCGTGGTTGCGCTTGCCACCACGTTGATGAGCATATGTGACAGGGAGAAGGTGGATGTCAGTCATTGCAAAAAACTATCCAACATCATTGCCAATATTTTCTTGGCGCTCCCGCTGGGGGACAAAAACGAGGTGCTGGCCAGCATGCTGAGTCTGTCCAGCAGGGGGCTCTTTGGGGGAGAGCCACCCCTAGCCTTAGCAGAGGGCTTCAACCAGGAACTCAACATGGCCTTCAACTGCATCATCCAGGGAGGGGGCGGAGACATGGCGGGCACCAGAGCTGGTTCCCCTGGCAACCTGAGCACGGCCACGTCCCTGGTAGCACGGGTGGCGTTCCAGAACCCCGAGGCGACGCTGCAGCGTTGCTGCAGTGCGGCCATCTTCAATAAGGGAGTATTCACCCTCATGGCAGAGATCCTGCTACAGCTGCCCGGCTTGAGGGGAAGGGGCATCACAGAGGAGAGTCTACTCTGCTGCTGCCTTCAGAAGGCCATCGGGAAGAAAGTGTTGCTGGCCAATGAGCAGGATCAGTTCCTGAGGTTCCTGGCGCTGCTGATGCAGCCAGTCACAGAGGATTACTGTGGGGTTGAGGGAGACCAAGGGCAGTGGTGCTTTCTCTCACCTGCAGATGTTGTTCGGACCTTCGTCCTGCCCCACATCTCTTCTCTCAGCGGTAGGATTGCTTCATCGTTACTGATTTGATATACTGATTTTTCTTTAAAATTGTTTACCAAGCCAACATCAAGACCCAAACTAAAAGTGCACTTTACCCTGCACCAATGAGGGAATCAGATGCTCAAATGCTAGATAGCCTCATCATTTAGATGAGGCTATCTATGTTAATAGTGAAATAGGATACACTGATGCTAATTACTCAAACATCACACACGCATCCTAGAAAGTGTGAATCAAGTCAGGGTATTTTGAATTATAAATTATTTACCATTTCAAATCTTCTTTCTTCCAGGTGGCCCCATAAGTATGGAGCTGGCTGTGCAGATACTCCACAGTGCATTGTGTGTAGAAGTCCAGGAGACCACCTCCTCTCCTCACTGGGTGCTGCAGTGTTCTCCGTTCCCACTCCTCTACATTCTGGCGCAGCACCTCAACCAAGCATCCAGGTCTGCTGTTGGCATGCTACTCTATTCAGTAACGTTTCCATCTTGGAGCGACCGATACTGCTTTTTCCTTTTAGATCAGGCGTGTCAACCTCATTTTCACCCCGGGCCACATCAGCGTTATGGTTGCCCTCAAAGAGCCGGTTGTAACTGTGAGGCTATTTAAATGTAACTACTCCTTAACATATTGTTAAGTAACTGTCTCTGATTATTTATTCAAGAGGTACATGCATTTATATGAATGTCAAACTATATGGAAGCACTAGAAACACTGCAATCTAGTGGCAGGATTTTGCAGATCACAAAATTGAAGTGCATTGTGGGAGATGTAGTTCATGATCGCTGTACAGTACGCTGTGAAGCAGCGTAATATGCCTTTTAAGCTCTCGCAGGCCGCATAAAATGACGTGGTGGGCTGGATTTGGAGTTTGACTCGTGTGCTTGAGGTACTTTTTGTTGACTTTGCAGCCCTGTTAAGTTTAAATACTATTGCTACTACCCTGCATAACCTTCCCCTCATGCACTTGTTTGTTGTACGTCTTGGCACTTTAACTGCGCTTTGTAAATTAGCACTTTGATCGCACTTTAATCGCACTTGGTAACTTGGCACTTAGTCAGAGATGTTGTATACTGGCAATGGTTAATCTAGCAATTGAAATGCTTGAAACTTGTTCTGGTGACTTTCTTACTGTATTAGCTGCAATGAAATGTTGTACCTTCTTATGATAAATGTACTCTTTGTAAGTCGCTTTGGATAAAAGCGTCTGCCAAATGCCCTAAATGTAAATGTAAATGTATGTGCAATACTTGTGTGAATTAGACTTTTTCATTGTTAGATTCCCTTTCCTTTTACAAAGTTTCTGTGTTGTCTTTAGTGCTTTGAATAGATGTGGCAAGCCAGAATTTGACTATACTTAACTTAATTATTGACTACCTGAATGAATGTAATGTAATCTCTATGTAATGTCATCTTTCTGCTAGATGTTGGGAGCCTCCAGCAGGGGGCGCCACCTGCTTGTCATTGGACACCAAGGAGCTGCTGGTGTGGGTTCTGGGCACTCTGGGGCAGGCCGTGGGCCAAGTGGTAGCATCTGAACCATCTTCCTGGTCCAGGGCCCTGTCTTGGCTGTACAACAAGGTGGAGGAGCTGGACTGGACGGTGCGCTTCCACCTCAAGCCCGTCTGGGGAGAGCACTTCAAAAATGAAGTGCCGTCGTCTCTGCTAGCGGTGTGTGATCTTGCCGAGCAGGTAAGAAATTTGACCTAAATGCACATGTTGGTTGATTTCGTTTTTAAAAGGGTGAATGATCAGGGGTAGCACCAGCTCTGAAAAACTGCACTTAGTGGTGAGACTTTTGTGTCGCAACTGGCCAATTACTAACTATACCATAACCTCTGTTTGGTGCTGTCTAGGATTGGGCGACCGTCTCTATTTTCATATTGTCCAATCATGGATATCATGTGCAAAGCAGGGCATTTTGCAGTTAAACATGTCTTAAAAGTAATCTTTTGAAGGAGCCAGAGTTTATAGATGGTTTTATTCTTGTTTAGTAACACTGAAAAGACATTGTAACTTTTCCATTAACAATCACTTATCATGGTATTGCATTTTTCTTAAAGTGCTGTGTTAATCTCTCATTGTGCGGTTACATTCACTGTTACCTCCTGTACATAATTCTCTCCAGGAGTGGTCGGGTTTGGAGCTGCCCCAGTACGGCCAGGGATCAGGGCTCTTGGCCTGGATGGAGTGCTGCTGCATATCCGACTCGCTGCGGTCCACAATGCTCTCCCACCTCTGCCTGGACCGCCATCAGCCCAATCACGTCAACATGTTCAGCAAGGGCCTGCTGGTGGCCCTGGCCCAGACGCTGCCCTGGTGCTCACTGTCTGAGTGGCGGCGGCTGCTGGGGGCCCTGAGGGAGCTGCTGGACTCGGGTCTGCTCCACACGCCCTACTCCCTGGAGTATGTGGACTACCTGCCCCTGCTGGACCTGCGCCGCTTCTCCAGCCAGCTGCGCCTCTCTGTGCTGCTGCTGCGTGCCTTGCAGTTCCTCTGCGGCTCCAGCTGCGACGGCTGGCTACCGGCCCAGGGTTGGGCGCACGTGGGCAGGCTGTATGCGTACGCCATCAGGGAAACACTGGAGGTGCTCAGAACCAAGCTGGCTCCCTCGTCGTCCTCCTCGTGCAGCTCGGCTGACCCAACCTCCGGCTCGCCCAAACCTCCCAAGAACAAGCCCAGGACCCAGTCTGGAGAAGCTCAGCAAAGGAAAGAGACGTCTCCTGAGAAGTCCTCTTTCAGCCCCCATCCAAAGTCTACCAAGGCCCCTCAGCCCCCCCCCGTTGCCCCCACCGAGGAAGAGCTGGGAGGAGTGGGAGATCTGAGTGCCGAGGTCCTCTTTGTACTTGGCCAGCTCTTCTGTCATGTCCAACATGTCCAGGTTTGAATTACTAATACATCTAAATGTTCTTATGGCAACATCACAAATTAGTAAGAACTCTAGGGCCAGAAAGCCTTGGCAAGTATTTGGAAAATATACAACTTGCATAATTACAGATGTATAGCCACGATTACAAATAGTTAATTGTGTGTAGTTAATTGTCCCCTGCTGTCCACCTATCCTCTTCAGGTAGGTTTATGGTTGGGAATAATGTCCTAAAATCATGTCATTTGGGCAAAGCGTTGGTGTCCTATAGCACTCAGCTAATGATGCTGTTGTGTTCCGTCCTGAGGTGATGATGCCGGGGGGGCGGAGCGAGGCGCTGTTCCTGTGTGCCCTGGAGGTCCTGAGCCTGCATGAGAGCATCATGGCCACCCACCCCGACAGCAGCACCCCCCTGGAGAGTGCCAACACCAGACACTTCTTCACCACCATCACAGACAACCTGGAGAGCCTGGAGATGAAGGCGCTGCTGCAGCAGAAAATAGCCAAGCTCTCATCTTCTATGGCTTGACAAATGGCCTGGCTCTCTCTCCTCTTCCTTTGTATCAAACGTACTTTGGCATCAAGTATTTTGGAACATATTTCTGCAGCCAAATACTGCAGTCACTGTTTTGCATTCATTATAAGATTGTTTGGAATATAAATAAAAAACGACACAAGGCTTCATACTACGTTGTACATTGTGATTGTTTTAATGTTTTAGTTAAGTTTAATGTTCTTAGCAGAGTAGCCTAGTATAGCGTCTTCATCATGTCTCCCTAAGTATCACTGCCAACTCTCCTTAACGTGGCTCTTCATTTTCTTACCACTGCTTTGCCCATTTGGATTAAGGAAAGGGAGATCTAAATGTCAATATGGGCCTTGGACTTTGATTAAGACACTTGAGGGAACGTTTTGATGAACCGATTACAGTATTAAATCACTTTATTTGGAAAAACAAATTCCCCATAGAGCCACACATTACAAAACAAACTCCATGCTGATTTGTGTGAAGTGCTTAGTTGTTCCTACTGTGGCGTATGGCAGTACTGGTAAAGAGTACGGCGAGTATGGCGTATGGTACCTTCACTGAGTTCCTCAAGAGACACAAAACCAAGGTTCTTTAAGGAGCCATTCCAATGTTTCACTCTGTTTTTGTCCCCCGGGCTTTACCCTTCCTCAGGTACAGTCTGTGTGCTTTCTTCACCAGCAGTATGAACCAGTAGACCTGGGGGGCCAGGATGGACAGGTTGCCCACGTTGCAGTGCAATGGCAGGTGGAAGGGAACACTGTGCAGGGGGATGTCGAACTGGCGGCCGTACATCCAGTACATGTAAGGGAAGAGCAGTATTCGGCAGGTGAAGAAACTGGCGAGAACCATGACGCCATTGATCCAGTGGAGCTTGCTGTTCTCAAGGCCCAACTAGAAATAAGCAAGTGTATACCATTAGTGAGCTTGATCATTGGTGAGCATACCATACACTAAAGTAAACATTATGTTGTAAATGGACCCAGCCACTTTACCTGAATGAGAATTTTCCCCAATGAAACAAAGGGAGTGCTGAACTCTGTCATCCAAAAACAAGCTATAAAGAAGTCTCCTAGGCCTCTTCTGAAGAACTGATGGACACACAAAGACGGTTCAGCCAGCCCCCAACTGTGTGTTAGAGATCTATCCATCCATCACAAAGCATTTTAGAATTTGTTAAGAGATTGTTTCTTAATTCAGGGGGTTCAATTAAGTCTTCCGTACCAGAACGATGGGCATGAAAACAAGAAGGAGGGCCATGTGATGAAGGACCAGCAGTCGCTCCTTCGAAAGAAACGCCTTCACCGTTTGCAGCGAGTGCTTTTGGAAAGCACTGCTGTTGTTTCGGAGTCTCTGCTGGTGGTAATGGGTCAGGTACATGGCGTAGATGTCGTACGCCATGTAGGGTGCTCCAAACAGCACAAAGCTGTTAACCAGCCAGTGCCTACGATGCAATGATACAGTCCGTGTCAGTAGGCAGGCACATTATATTGCATTCGTGATACACAAGTTCTGCTACGGTTTGTATGCGTAGCCCTTCATTTCACGAATGTCACTTAGTGTACTCATACCTGTCAGTCATTACATTCTTGCAGGTGTTTACAACGATTATTCCAGACACCGTGGCCAACGACGCATGGACGGAGGAAACCAATCTAGAGCAAAGTTCACGTCATATTTACAATTTAAAAACATTCACAATTCAGAAGAATATTTTCGACAATTACCTTTCACTAACGGCAACAACGTCCGCATCATTCCAGTGTGTATAGGTGGACTTCAGTACTTTCCTCAAGCCGTAGAATACAGCGGGGAAGAACAGCGACCCACAAGCTAAAACAGAAAGCATTATCGGAAGGCTAAATAGCCACGCTCTTTGTTGATCACGCAGGTAGCTTCAGCAGACAATACAACAGCAGAAGGCAAAATATAAGCACTATTATTAAAGTTAGTTATTAAGTTAAATTAGCGACTGCGAGAAACCTCGCACGTACTTAAACATCCCGATATCGGATCACGAGGCAAGGCAACAGTGTTGCCAGATTGGGTCAAGTACCCCTGACTGCAGACCGCAGATCGGGGCGGGGCTCAATATGGGCGGGGTCAAACGTTGAGCCCCGCCCACACCGACGTTTGACTCCGCCCACGTTGAGCCACGCTTGACTCCTTTTCGGGCGCCATCTGGTGGCGGAGACCATGCAGCACATTCACAAACAGCAACGCAGCACCTATGGCCAGAGTTGCCTAAAATAAGGAAACAATTATAATTATATATATATGAAACAATTATAATTATATATATTAGATAGATAAATCTTTTTTTTCTTTCCGTCCATAATTTTAGCCATTCTGCCTGTATATATAAAAAAAGAGTCTGTACATTTCACGAACCATGTAAGTGTCAGAAATTGCAGAGGACTGGACCCAGATGCAGACGCTGGTAGAGACAGGTAGGTGAACAATAAACTTTATTTTTACTCGCAAACTGAACTCACAGACAACAGGAGGAACACAGGAACACCAGGCACGGGGAACAAGCTACAACACAGGACAAAACACAGACACGGAACACACCATGTATAACATCAACACACTGACAGGACAGTGTGTTGTCCTTCTGTCTCAAAGACCTCACCGGCTCAAAGTGGTGCGTATGCTTTCTTTTGCAGTGTGTTTTGAATTTTTTTTTGTTTAACCTCACTTTGCAGTGGGGACAAGTGACCTTCTGTTTTCTGTGTATTGTGTGACTATATGTTTTAGGGGTGTCTGAATGCTCTGCAGGGACCACTGAATGCTGAGTGGGGGCCACTGAGTGCTGAGTGGGGGCCACAGAGTGCTGAGTGGGGGCCACAGGGTGCTGCACGGGGGCCACAGTGTGCTGAGTGGGGGCCACAGAGTGCTGAGTGGGGGCCACTGAGTGCTGAGTGGGGGCCACAGAGTGCTGAGTGGGGGCCACTGGGTGCTGCGCGGGGGCCACTGGGTGCTGCGCGGGGGCCACTGGGTGCTGCGCGGGGGCCACAGAGTGCTGAGTGGGGGCCACAGAGTGCTGAGTGGGGGCCACTGGGTGCTGAGTGGGGGCCACTGGGTGCTGTGCGGTTAAGCCACACTTAATCATTGTGAATTCTGAAAGAGAGGAATGTGACAAGACAGATGTCAGAGCCCAAATTTGAAATTCAGGTGCAAACAAAAAACTCTTTTGAGGGCA
>OMKI01007612.1:12692-22781 GCA_900302315.1 Phycis blennoides
TTAAATTACCTGGGCCCCCCCCCCCCCCCCATCCATGTGTCGGTTTGCTATGAGGAGGTTTGTACAGTAACATGATCAGATAATATTGTGTCTCTAAGCCTTTTGAAGTGGGGCATTTGAACAGGTCAGAGCAGTGCGTTGGATCCAAGAGGGGTTTTGCACTACACACCGTCGATTTCAGCTAGTATATGGTTTCAAGTGTGAGATTGTTCGCGGGTGCCATTTACTGTTGGATTCTGTCACTATGAATACACATGGCTATATAAACTGGAGGCCATTGTGACACGTCAGCTGTCTAAACTGCTGTCCGACTCAGGGTGCCATTAAAAAGCACTTAAGCGTTTATAAGGTTTGCAGAAGCCCTCTGCAACCTTTTCTTTGGCTTTTGTATATGCATGGAGATAAAAAGTTATTTGTTTCCCTAAAAAGGTTGCTCCATTTATTTTTTCAGTTTTATGGCCGTCTATTGTATATCAGCATATGCCATTTTTAATACCTAAATAGCTTTTGATTAATTCAGTGCATTCCCATGCACTTTATGGAATGACTTATTTCAACCATTTGTCTAGAGGTATACACTCACCGGCCACTTTATTAGGCAGACCTCACTAGTACCGGGTTGGACCCATTTTTGCCTCCAGAACTGCCTTAATCCTTCGAGGGATAGATTCAACAAGGTGCTGGAAACAGTACAGTTTGGTCCATATTGACATGATGGCATCACGCAGTTGCTCCAAATTTGTCAGCCGCACATCCATAATGGGAATGTTCCACGTCCCAAAGGTGCTCTATTGGATTGAGATCTGGTGACTGTGGAGGCCATTTGAGTACAGGGACCTCATTGTCATGTTCAAGAAACCAGTCTGAGATGATTCAAGCTTTGTGACATGACTTTGTGCGTTGTCCTGCTGGAAGTAGCCATCAAACAGTGGTCATTAAGGGATGGACATGGCCAGCAACAGTACTCAGGTATGGCTGTGGCATTTAAACAATGCTCAATTGGTACTAAGGGGCCCAAATTATGCCAGAAAATATCCCCCACACCATTACACGACTACCACCAGCCTGAACCAAGGCACAACAAGGCAGGATGGATCCATGCTTTCATGTTGGTGATGCAAAATTCTGACCCTATCAGAGCCTGCGAATTGTAGCTTTAGTTTCCTGTTGTTAGCTGAAGCGAGTGGCCCCTGGTGAGGTCTTCTGCTGTAGCCCATCTGCCACATGGTTCGATGTGTTGTGCATTCAGAGATGCACTACTGCATACCTCGGTTGTGACGAGAGGATATTTGAGGTACTGTTGCCTTTCTATGAGCTTACACCAGTCTGGCCATTCTCCTCTGACCTCTGGCATCAACAAGGCATTTTCATCCACAGAACTGCCGCTCACTGGATATTGTCTCTTTTTTGGACCATTCTCCGTAAACCCTTGAGATGGTTGTGCATGAAAATCCCAGTCGTTAAGCATTTTCCGAAATACCAGTCTGTCTGGCACTAACAACCATGCCACACTCAAAGTCTCTTAAATCACCTTTGTTTCCCATTCTGATGCTTGGTTTTGAACTGCAGCAGATGTCTACATGCCTAAATGCATTGATTTGCTGCCATATGATTGGCTGATTAGAAATTTGTGAGCAGTTGCACAGGTGTGCCTAATAAAGTGTCTGGTGGGTGTATATGCCTGAGGAAGGTACAACGAATATGAATCAGAAACCCTAAATTAAATATTGGGCGTAAAGGAAAAAAACCCCTGCAGAAAAAGAGCCTTTCGTGATTTTTAATTGTGGGTGTTAACTACGCCTTGCGCTCAGCAGGGTTATCTGTGAATCAAAAAGGATTTATCCACCTGATTCCCAGACAATTCACTCTCCTTCTCTGTGTCTTCTTTGATCTCCGCAGAGCCTTTGCTCGTCCCAATCTTTTAAGGACACCGTTGAGCTCCTGTCAGTGCTTTTAATGGGATCTCGGCGCGCACTATCTGTGACGATACCACACCCGCGAGGGACTCCTCCTAACTCCGGCGCGATTATCCTATCTTAACATGCTCAGCGCAAAAAAGTAGACCACGTGACTTGAATGAAAGTAACTGATCGTCATGACGCTTTCAAATGAGCTCAACGTGAAACTGATTTGGTGGTCACCAATGATCAAAGTGTTCTGCGTACAAACATGCTTCTTGATAGTACAAATCACCGGTTCAGGGAAACGATTCTCTGAACTCTGGAAGCGGTGCACATATGGTAGACCTCTGAACACTTAGAGTGCAAACTAATCCTCATTAGTCTAATAGCTTAAGGCAGGATAGGCAATCTTCCACAAAGATTAGGTGATTTGTGTTACTGAGGTCATCACTGTTTGAGAACAAGTTTTCTTTCCCCGAATGTCGAGAAAATGGGTAGGAGACAAATCACACAGCCATGCCGGCGTCCACGGCACATCTCACCATGTGATCTCCAACAGGAGGATGTTCCCCAGCTACAAGGTCAAGGTGACGGGGATGAACCCCAAGACAAAGTACATCCTGCTCACAGACATAGTCCCAGCAGACGACCATCGCTACAAGTTCTGTGATAACAAGTGGTGAGTTCCAGAGAAGCAGTGTTATTGTATCATTACGTGCTTTGTTGAGCAGGTTGTGGTTGTGGTGTCTTGTAATATAGTGACAGTTCTGCCTGTAAAGAAGTGAATCAATTAAGGCGTGCGGGTGACAGTGGTTCATGAGCCTGGAGGGTGAGAAGGTCATGGCTAAATCAAAGGATGTTAACATGAGGCCCAGTAAAGTGCAACACACTGCAATAAATGAGTATAGACAAAAAGCACAAAAAATATTTTCCAGAGAAAAGCACAATGAAACATACTCTTCAGACTAATGCAGCCATTTTTATAGCCATTTGTTTTTCATTTTAGGGACAGCAGTTTCTTTTTTTGGCCAAGGAGAATTCTGGCATTTCTCACCAACACTATGGGGAACCATAATAAAAATGTTTCTATCATGACGGAGACCACTAGGAAACAGTGTTGTTTTTGAGTCTTGTTCTGCATTCTGTCTGCTGTGGTTTATTGATATAGAAGCATTAATTGGCCAAAAAGACAGACAAGGAAGTTAACAGGCTTTTATTGGTCATATCATCGTACAGCATATCAAAAATTGTATAAATACAAAGAAGTGAACCAACGCATAACAAGGACTTGTTCTGCTCCTCCAACAGGATGGTAGCAGGCAAGGCGGAGCCTGCGATGCCAGGCAGGCTCTATGTACATCCCGATTCGCCCGCGACCGGATCCCACTGGATGAGGCAGTTGGTGTCATTTCAAAAGCTCAAGCTGACCAACAACCATTTGGACCCATTTGGGCATGTGAGTCACCTTTCTGTGCACCAAAGTCACCTTTTTTTGTTCACAAAAACTAACATATGCAAACCATGAAATCAGATTTACTTCGGGCTCAAATGACCTCAAATGGGAAACACAAATTGTATAATTCATTGTTCGACAACATCAGCATCATCAAATTGGCCATTGATTTGAGGAAGATGAAAAGACATTTAAAGAAAATAAACCGCTAGGTGCCATAAAAAAGAGACACAGGTAGTTATTTTGGTATAGCCTAAGAAATTGACTAAGAAATATATTACATTGTAATTCAATTTAAATAAGTGCAGTCTAGAGTAGACCTGGGGTCAGGAACCTATTACTCTAAACAGTGATTTCATGTGGTTGACCAACAAGACTTGCTAAATAGATTGCATTATAAATTTTTTTATATTTTTTTTATATTAAATATTATAAAAACAAAGTATTTTTGTGATGTAAAATATACACTTCTAATTAATTCCAAGGTCAACCCATTAACCATAATAGCATACTCTATCATCAGAGTAGATAATGAAGGCCGATAATGAAGGTCCTTGGCGAGCAAAAGGTGGTGAAGAGCTGAAGACAGAAGGGGGCTAGATGAAGGAGAGGTGCTACTAGACAAAGAGGTCTTTTCTGGGGCCGCCTGCGAAGCGAGATAAAGAGTGTGAGTGTGGCAGCATTCCCCAGGGGAGCCGCGGGATAGCTTGTCTGAAGACATCCCGTCAGTGGGCGGGCTCATTAGGTTCATAACCTCTCAGATGAGTGGCGGGGCCTGCTGTCACATTGAGTCCAGCGCCTGACCAATGATGAGGACGAGTAATGAGCAGGGAGAGAGAGAGTTAGAGGTCCAGGCTAAAGCCCAGAAAACAGTCGCACCAGAAACAGAACATAGGGAACGCCTTTCACTGCAGAAACACATAGAAACCTGTTGCAAAACGTAATTCTCAGGGGCTGTTGACCTAAGAACCAGTGGACTTGTTTTTTCCCTATGGCAACTGACTATTTTAGCATCAGTAATAAAATATGCAGTTAGTGGTCTGCCTATACTGTCGCCACACTACCGTTGTCTGTATTTTGTCAGATGTTTTTAATGCATTCCCCACGTACAGTAAATGCAATGAATTTATCCTCAAGCATTTAGTTTGGCATTTTCTGGTATATAAAGCCTGTAAAGTTTCAAGAAAGGGTGGATAAGTGTGAGTTTACTTGGTTTACAATGAATCTGTACACAGCATTTACTGCCTCTGTTTGGCGCGCCCAATGGGGCATATCTTTGACCCCAGTGACGGGAACACGTGAGCTCCGCGAACAGCCATTGTTGAACTTGAAGCCCAGCCTTTCCAGGTTTACCTCGTTGAGAGCCCCCTGGAGGTTGCATTATCTTCAGGGGTCGGCTGGCAGCCTCGCCGACCGTGTCTGGGAGGTGAAGAGGGGAGGTGAGGTGGTGAGCTTGATGCTCATCTCCCCTGACAGAGCTGGACGAGTGATGACCTGACCCCACTGCTGGAGACGCTCCACTGAGCAAACGGCTATAGGCTGCGCTGAGCAGACTGGAGCCATTGAGCTGACCCCACCACCACCCCTACAACCTGCACACTGAGCACTCGAGAGCCTCCATTGGCTGCGCCCGCTACACACTGGGTGCAAAATACTGGGTTTTCTAGAAAGGGAATTCTGGGTTAGAGGGACTTATTGCCACTGTATAAGCTCATTAATAACTCTAGAATTTGGGATTCTAGCACATGAAAATCTCATGAAGGAATTGTGTCACTCAAGTAAATATGACACAGCAAAATAGACATCGTGCCAGTGTGATTGTTGAGTCAGAATGCATGAATGCATGATTTTAAATGTAATTTGAATTACAATTTTACAATTTACAAAAAGTCCATCCATCGATTAGAGGTTTTGTACATCTCTTCTTTTTGATTATCAAAAAGAAGAGATGTACAAAAAATCTAAACTAGATACATACTACACTTAAATAAAACGTCTTAAAAAGAAGTATGAAAACAAGAAATTTTAAAAAATGTGCGTTTTGCTTAACATTCTATATGGCAGCTCGCCAAAATCACTCACCAACACTGACACTCAACAAGTGCTTGAGTCTCTGCAGCCATGTTGTCTCTCTCCCTGCTCTGCAGATCATCCTGAACTCTATGCACAAGTACCAGCCCAGGCTACACATCGTGAAGGCAGATGAAAACAACGCCTTTGGCTCCAAGAACACTGCCTACTGCACTCACGTGTTTCACGAAACCGCCTTCATTTCTGTGACGTCTTATCAGAACCACAAGGTAACCAGCCAGGACATTATTGAGAGTTACAGTATATACTTACCAGTAGACAACACACAGAATGGTTGACTCACTTGAGAAGGGGGCATATACAGGACTTGGTCCACAGAGAAAACAATTGTTTACATGAAGGTGCCCATTGGTGCCATGCTATAACTTTTGAGCCTTGACAAAAACTTGTGTGTCACTTAGTGGCGTATATTTCCCAATATTGCTTAATGTTGAACAACAGAAGACCAAAATCACAAATGTGCACAGGAAAGTTAGTTAGAAAGGTTTTGTTCAAAAGCTTTCAAATGTTTGGAAAGTGAGTTGTAGTGATGATGTTCAACACACAATGCCCAGTTACTACAGAACATACAATACAAGTCATCACATAGTGGAGCAATGTTATTACCCTGATTAAATGTAAAGAACAATTTAAATCATTAACTGCGTTCATTTAGAAAGAATGATTGAAACCTAATCTTCCTAGATCACGCAGCTGAAGATAGAAAACAACCCATTTGCCAAAGGGTTTCGGGGTAGCGAAGAAGGAGATCTACGCGTTTCACGATTACAGGGGTATGTTTTGAAAGCACACAAAAATACAAGTGAGAATGTAAAGCCATCATGAGCAAATATTCAATAAATTGTTCTTTCGAAACTATCAAGACAGAATGTCTCGGATGGCACGATTCCTGTTTGTGTTCTTCCCCCGATCTATCTTTCCTTGACTTTGCAGAAAAGACTACCCTGTGATCTCCAAAAACATGGTCCGCCAGCGACTCATCACCTCACACGGCCACTTAGCAGGGAAGCTGGGAACTGGAGTGCTCACGGGACACCCGCAAGTGCTGTCCTCCTATCAGTACACAGACCCCGGGGCCCCCTTCCCCAACTCAGAGCCCCAAGACCCCCTCTCCAGCTCCTTCCCCCAGAGCCGAGACCCAGGGCTTCTGTATCACCGCTTCAAACACAGAGCAGGTGTGTTATCCGCTTCTCCTCCCACTCATGTGCATTCCCCGTTGTACTAATCGCATCATAAAGTCCTGGGCTTGTTGTGTGTTATTGCAGATAACGCCAGGCACATTGAGCTGGGATGTAAGCGGCCGTATCTAGAGACGTCCGCCGCGGTGTCAGAAGAGCATTACTTTCGCTCGGCGCCCTCTTACGAGTCCCCGCTGCTGTCCCATCCGTACTGCGCGGATGCCATTAGCTCCCGGGAAGCCTGCATGTACGGCGGGATGGAGGCGGAGGCCGGCTCGGGCCCGGGGGAAGCAGACGAGTTGAATTCCCCGCCGCTGAACTGCAACATGTGGGCGTCCATGCAGCCGTACCCGCGCTACAGCGTTCAGGCCATGGAGGGCGTGGCCTATCAGCCTTTCGCGGCGCACTTTGCCAACGCCGCCACCGTGGTCTCGCCGCACTGCCCCGCCGCGGTTGCCATGGCGACGCGGCCGCAGGCCGACCTCGGGGTCTACAACCCCGCCACCGCCCAGAGGGCCCTGCCGGTCGCGCCGCAAGCATCGCATTCTTCCTCCTCCTCTTCCTCCTCCTCCTCCTCCTCACCAACCGTCCCAGGATTAAGAGACAGATCGAGCCATCAATCTCTTTATCCCAGGAAGTCGGGATCACCGCTCCGTCCTCAAAGAGATTTCTCAGTCTATCCTCCGCAGAGCTGCATGTCCATCCGGGAGGCCTCCTACCAGTACCAAATGGGACTGAGCAGCACAGGGACACACTGGGGTGACGGCTAATGAGGACTGTTACCAGAGAGAGAGAGAGAGCGAGAGAGAGCAGTTTCCATTTGGACTGCAAATCACAATGATGTGCCATAAGCCTCTTGTTAGCCGCCTATGCTAAAGCTATGAGATGGTATCAGTCATGAGATTACTTTGACTTTGCCAAGGAAACGATCGGAAGCCATACTCAATACAACCAAAAAGGTAGATGACTTACCTGAATACTCAGTCTCAAATGCAGTTTCAAAGCACTGTATACCATGATATATCAGGTGGCCACAGACTAGTGCCAGCTAAATTGTGGATCACCACTACACTCGAAATGCAGATGCACAGCATAGGAACAGTTTGTTCCAATGTGGAGACATTTGAATGTACTCCATTGTCCCACAAGACTATATATGCATTTTGTGTGCCATTATAGAGGTAATTTCCATCAAGAGAGCAGGGAGAATAATTTAGGTTTCAAGTAATTAAACTACAACATATGTATGCATAGGGATCTATAACACAGGATTTTGCAGCAGTCAAAGGCTACAGCTGCTATAAGGTGCGCCTATATCACACTCTGATAATGAGAATCAAGAGTGCAGCACTTGTCTATTTTGTTCCATATAACTCTAAGCTGGTCTATCCCTGTTGCATGTTAACAAAAGACTGAACCACAACAGGGTGGTTGGCGCTAAGTGCTTGGCTCCAAATCTACCACTCCAAAAGAGAAGGCTCAGTTAAAGAGGGACAGTAAAGCGATCCTAGGCCAACCAGATGGGAGCTTAAAGAACTGCTTTTAAAGCACAGGAAAAGAGTGCAGCACTCAAATCCCGGTCCCAAATGACTCGAGTTGGAAAAAAGCTGTAGAAGGGAGCAAATGCAAAACAGCCCCAGCAGGGAGAGAAGAGAAGTTCAGGCAGGGGATAGCGGCTCCATTATTAGTCTGAAGTGAGTCTTGCGTTGGTGAGAAAAGGGATGAATCCAAAGTGTAGATTTGCATAATCCCTTTAACTTCTTCTAATTGATTCATGATATTATTTTTGAATAATAAAACAATGTTTGCACACCTAAAATAATAAACATTTTCAAGCCTCCATAACTGTTTGTTAGAATTAATTCAACATTACTTGTGGCCTTGACTGTGTTCCTTTTATTTTAAGCTTTTATGGCTTCATTATATAATTGGAATTTTTATGTATTATTATTTTTGAATAAATCTTTCAAATGTTTATAGGTCTTTTATTCCATTCTTAAGTAGACTTAAGCCCTTTTAAAGCTGTTTTTGGAATACTGGTGGCCAACTAGACTTTGGTTAGTAATACAACAAATACAACAGGGATAATACATGCACACTAAGAAATGCATGCAGGCAATTTAACAACACGTTACTGTTGTATTAACAGAAAGAATAAGTCACAGCAACAATTGCTTTGTTCATTAATGAAAAACAAGGGGTACGATGAAACTACATGGCAATAACTGGCAGATACATCTTTATTTTTTGACACAAACTGTATACCCCCTACAAATTATAGACATAGAGATTTTAGTTGAGATGCCAACTAGCTTTCTAGCATAGTAAAAATAGCTGATTGATAACGTATTTGCCTTTTACTAACATGTAATGAAATGATAGAAAATCAAAGATGCAAACATTTTGTGTGTGTGTGTGTGTGTGTGGGGGGGGGGGAGTCCAGAGGCTGAAGTGAGGAAGCATACACTAGAAAAATGAGGCGCTGTTTTCCCTCCATCATTAGACGTTGAGTTATGTTGACGGTGAGCTCCTGGTTAACATCAGCACTTCTTTCCCTCCACCTCTGTCTAGGATATTGACCCTTACCATGGAACCATCATACAAATCAGCAAGAAAGGCAAGTGACCTCCCAAATCATGTGCACTTGAGCACTTTACCATTGACCACTTGGTGAAGTGCGCTTTGTGTGGTTGCATTGGTCGGACAGCGCATTACGTTATGTGCTTTGATACACGATATTTTGTATGAAGTGCGCAAATGTGAAAAAATGTGAGCTGACAAGTTATGTATTTTACGAATGCCACAGTTTTCTTAACAATGAGCTAGCGTGTTACACAACACACGTTGGAAAACTCAACCTTTTGAGAAAGAAAAAACACTTTTTCCCCCTCCCCTTCTATTGAGCAATACCAATGCAGCTCACTTGTGACTAGCCAATAAGCAGTCTATACAATAATTGTGACGTCATGCGCACATCCTTCGATTCTACCAGTGTTTATGGGTGCAGGTCATTGGAGGCTCCTGGTCTTCTCTGCTATTGGTCTCTGCTATCAATGTGGAGGCGGGAGCAGTAGCAGACAGCTCCTGGGCACAACCATACCTGCACACATGACAAGAAAACATGGTTTCCAACCTTTGGAATATCTGAATACATATATACCAAAACATACACAAACCACAATGAAATTCAAATACATAAATTATAAAAAAAAAATATATTCTCCAAGTCCAATCCAAGAGGGTGGAAAGCATATTCAATGCTAACTTTCCTTATAAAACCACAGTCAATCTCATTATGAAGAAGCTAAGGTTGCCCCCCCCCCCCCCCCCCCCCCCCCCCCCCCCCCCCCCCCCCCCCCCCCCCCTCTCTCCTCCACTCCTCGTCCATCATCTCTAGACCTCGTTATCACATTTACCTCTGTACCTCGACAACACAACTAAAATGGTTTTCTTTTTGCTATTCATT
>OMKI01007620.1:0-14098 GCA_900302315.1 Phycis blennoides
GTAAAGAAGGCGGTCAGTGTAATCAGTCAGGTAGTCAGTCGTTCAGTCGGCAATCACACAGCTCCTTGTAGATCCTCTTGCGGATGTGAGGCATGTCCTCCTGGCTGAAGTGCAGAGGCTCCTTCATGGACAGACGCCGGCAGTACTGTTGGGACAGACGGACTCAGGGTCGGTCAACAGGGTTTCCATAAGGACATATAAATAAGAGACCCAAATAAAGAGCTGTGTGTGTTTGTTTTTATTCATTTAACCTTTGTTAAACCAAGTTGGTCTCATTGAGATTAAATATCTATTTTGCAAGAGAGACCTGGCCAAGACAAGCAACATAACACTGTGTGTGTGTGTGTGTGTGTGTGTATTATTGTTAACAGTTCATAGCACATGGGGTTGGAGTTTTGCCAGAACACAGATGATGAAAAGCTGTTGCCACCTTGTCAAAAAAATTGGACTGAAATTATGTTTTTCTTCTATTCGGGAGCAGGACCTTACAGTAAAATTGGTCTTTCGTAATTATGTCCAAAAACCAACCTACTCATCACTAGACAGTTGCTGGGTGGCTGGTAAACAAACAACTCCCACTCTCTGCTGCAACATCCTTGATTTCAGTGCTGACTGAACGAAAACTCAACTGCGGTTTTCTCCAGATTGCAATCACAGGGCAAACAAGAACTGATGCTCAGTTTGATAAAAAGCCTCAAGACTTAAATGAGTGAGTGCCATTTATTTACCCACACTAGTGCTGGGATAGGGGGCAGCTACAACTTAACTCAACTCAAAAAAGGGCAGCTACGAGCTACCACACACTGTAAAAGCTGCTGAGCTAGTGGGAGCCTATACCATTCTTCTGGGTAGGCCTACTTATGTTTCACAAAATGTGTAAATAAGTGTTACGAATTAATTTGAAAGTGATATTTTCAGTTCACACATTTCTAACACTGGATGTGTATATTATGCCCTTTGTATCACATATATGGCAACCTTAAAGCTAGGGTAGGCAATTTGAGGACACCATCCAGAGTAAGCTAGATTTAGCTTACTAAGCTAGATGTAGCCTACTCTGGCCCTGACACACCAGGCCCACGGTTGGCAGCCGGTTCAGCATGTTGAATCAGGGACAGAGGCCGTCTGTGAGTGAATTCACTCCGATTGAAAGTTTGTCCTTTAAAAATACCATTATAATATAAAGCCTAGAATAGTTCCTTGTAACGTTTTTTTGGATGAAAGTGTTTTTTAAATCGTAAAATCAGTTTCACTTTGCAAACATTCTATCTCATATTATTTCTCTGACCTATTGACCTATTCATGTAGATTCTCAACATGACGCACGGGAAATTTAAAGTCATTCCCAACTTCCTGGTCTGGAATACTTTGTCTCTCCACCTTCGTACATTCTGTAATATCAAGTAAGACTTCCTGTAAACCAGTAAACCTGTGACCAAACATGAATTTACAGAATGACCTTGTTGAAGATGCTGACTGAATATGAACCACGTTGTAATGGAATGCATGGTTCTGGTGAACTCCCTGTGGAAATACGGGGGCGTGGATGAAAAACAACTATGGGTGAACTTAGCATAGGTAGGCGAACTTAGGGTGAACTTACCATAGGGAGGTCATTTAGATCTGTCATGATGGGCTAGTGATGGGGTTGGGATCTGTCATCAAGTTGTGACGAATAGCCTTTACTGCTGATTCACACTCATAACAACGTTATGTTTACTGCACAAACACAACCTCTTCACAACCTTTTAACCTTTTGAGCCAGTGACCCGTTTACCTGAGTCTTAGTCACTGACGACTCCAGTCAGTGACCTGTAATATAGTCTGTCTGTCTGTCCATCATTCATCCATCTATGCACCTTTCTACCTACAAATATATATTTTATTTGTTTTAAATAACACAATATCCAAAGATTGAGCAAATAAATAAATAAAATATATTCTGTGATTCCCTTAAATCATTACTAATAATGATGATGAACAGTCATTACATCTTCCCAAATGAACATGCCATAGTGCATTGATGGCTGGTCTCCAGTGCCAAACATTCTTGCTTTTGAAAGCTAACATGTCACCACCAGGGCTGTTTCCAGTCCTGTCAACGAATTCTGTTTAAACAAATCAGTGATCCCAGCTCATGACAACGCGCCTTACCTTTCAACACCAAATGTGTGCGGTAAGTCACTGTCATGCCTGTTGTGTGTTTGTTTGTTCTCCTCAGCCACAAATAGATATACTTATACCTGCTCTCTTGCTGATGAGTACGTGCATGTGGCAGAGGTGTAGTGATCCACCACAGGCTGCTGGCTGCTCTGCTCTCTCACATTCACCAGCCACCTCCACAGTAAAAAGGTAGGATAAACAACCTTACATTTTCATACTTTTGAATTTTCTGAAAATAAATAGATGCTCTATATCATGTATTTATAGGTTTTTTCAACAGTTTTTCATTGATTGTATTTGCTGAAGGGATATTAACATTGAGAAGATATTTTACAATAATGTGATATAATATTGTATTATTGTTAATGTGCAAATGCAAATGTTAAAAACACTTAAACAACATCCGATAACTTAATACAGAATCTAAAAGCATATCTAGGCATATTTATTCATAGATATGTTAGATACATTATATGCAGACAGCAGCATAAAAAACTCAACTATAAATAAATGAAGTATGGCGAACAACACATCCCAGTTTGCTGACCAAGAGACCTGAGATGATATTAGGGCCGAGAGACTAAAAGGATACGCTGTGGGCTGTGTTGGCTGACCAGCTGCGCTCCGGCTGCCCTATTCAGATCTGTGTGTGTGTCTGAAGGTGGCCGCTCGTCAGCCCACCATGGCCAGCGTGGTTCAACGCACCACATCCACTCCTCCAGAGCCGAGCGGCTGGAGCTCTGATCTGCTCGACTGCTGTGACGATATGAATTCCTGTATGTATATCGGCTCCGTAACTCTGTGCTGCCCGCGTTATCCAAATGAAATGTCTTAGGAAACATCCATTGTTCAGTAGTCATATCATAAAGGGCCAGATCAGGATAGTGTAGGCATATTCAGCTCACAGACAACAGGTTCTGGGATCAATCCCCAATGTCCGCAGCCTATGTCTGTGCGTCCATGTGGATGACACCTAATCCATACCTGCTCCATCACATGTATCTGTATTCACTGTAGGGGCACTTTGGCTGAAAACATCTAAAGACAATTTCCATCTTTTTTATTGATCTTTTGTAGGTTGCTATGCTTTCTGGTGCTGGCCCTGCTTCGCCTGCACAACAACCAAAAAGTTTGGAGAGAGGCGATGTCTTCCGTTGCTGGACATATTCACCCCGGCCGTGACCGCGGCCTGTGGGCTTCCCCTCTGTGTGCCGCCTGCAGGCCTGTCCCTCAGGGTCGCCATGCGCCACAGATATGGAATCAAGGTCTGTTGCTGCCGTCGCATCCTCCATCTCCACTTCGGTTTGGCTTTCCTTAAAGTGTCAGTGAACCCAAAATCTAGTTCATCTAAGTATGTCTTCTATGATGTGCCACCTAATCAGTGGCATTTTTGCTGGTTCTGATTTAAATGATAGTATCAGCCAAAACAAAATGTTTGGCTAGTCTCCGCCAATCCGTTTGTAAACTGTCTCCTCCACTCCGAACTCGGTTGTTGGGTTGTTGGGTTGTTGGGTTGTTCGTCGTGGTGTGGAGCTCTGACGAAGGAGCGCTGGATGTTGTTGGCCGCGTCTGAGAGAGAGTTAAGCTTCTTGGACACTTAGTACACATAGTATAACGCCACGGGGTGTGGCGTATTTCAAATGCATTGCTCATTGTAACACTCACACTCACACATACTCAACGTGTACTAGCTTAAAAAACGTTGCCATGGATCGTAACCATGGGGATAACACGCCCCTCCTTCCCAGGACTCTCATCCCAAAATAAATGTTTTCTTTTTGTTTTTAAAGCAACATACAGGGTACAATCATGATACACAACTAGAATAGTTAGTGTTTAGGGGCCATTTTGCAAAAACTCGGCCACAGTTTACGACAACAACAGGGACACATTTAGCTGAATCAGTAACCAAAAAAACACAGTTATCAGACCAAATATGTATAAATATTGCAGTTTTTTGTCGAAAAAGGTCCTCATGTGGCGCATTTGGCTAAATGGCATTTGGCTAATTGAGTGTCCCTGCTTGTGTTTCACGCCGTAACAGGGCACCCTGTGCAAGGACATCATGGCTTCCTGTTTCTGTGGCTGGTGCTCCTGGTGTCAGCTCGCGCGCGAGATGAAGCAACGCAGCGCGGCTCCTGCTGTCTTCCAGCCGGGTGTGGTCAGCGTGCAGCCGCCCCCCGCCACGCAAACAACCCCACAGGAGCACACGGCTGACCAGCAGAGCTTCGTCGCTCCCGCACACGGCCACTGGCCCGTAGCACCGGCTCCTGGGCCCGTAGCACCGGCGTACTTCACCACCCGGACGGCTGAGACATGCGCACCCTTTGCACCTGGAGGCGGGGCCTACGCGCTTTCTGGTTACCCCGTGCAAAGCGATTTCCTTTAGTTTTCTCTCTCAAACTAAATGGTATGTTTTCCCCCCAATGCCTCTGTCAAGTCAATTCACAGGTCTAATTGTATTATCACACGAGTGGACATTTGGTTGCAGCCAGGCATTAAAACACATTCAATCCTTCATAAATCCAACTTCAGAGACACAACATACCAAACAGATACACATTCAGGTACAAATTGCTTAGTGCAAACATTTGTGCAAATTCACCATACTAACTGCAGTGCAAAAAGGGTCTGTTGTGATGGCCAGAAATTGACAGGCTTGATAAGACATAACTGGCAATGTAACAATAATAAATCCATTTTGACAGAGCGTTGCTGATTCAGTGTAGTGTTAAAAAAAGAGCAACTATCGTCCCTTTGGTGGACATTGGAGGGGACGATGTGAGCAATGTAGAACCAATTTCTGCCACCTGCCACCAATTTCTTGCACGAATGTTAGTGCAAATGTGTTTTTTGGGGTAGTCCTAGAGAATTAGATCAACACCACCAGCCTTCATAGAAATTGCTCTTTTGTATTGTATTGTATTGTATTGTATTGTATTTTTGTATTGCTTTATAATCAACAGGGCTTCTCGACAGGCACACAGTCATGGGACATGTCTGACTTAAAGAAGGGTTTTTTTAGAAACACTTACATTTTTTGGGTTGACGGTGTGGTTTTTGGGTCAGGTTAAGGTTTGGTTATAGGGTTAGAGTTTGGTTATAGGGTTAGGGTTTGTATTTACATTTGGGGTTTGGCTCTATGGGTAAGGGGAATCTTTGTATCTGTTGAACATTTAAGACACACAAAATACATGCTTTAATTTAATTAAAGAAAGGACGATGAGAAATGAAATACTTGTAAGAGGAGAAAGTAAGAAAGAATTGCATAAATAGACACAATCATGATAACATTAAAGGGGTCTTATTATGCTACTTCTGCTTATTTTTGAGTACTAGTAGAATATGGCTCAAAGCGTGTAGCTTAAAGCACGTAGCTCAAAGCTACACGCTTTGAGCCTTTGTCAGAAACGCTCGGTTTTAGCTCCTGTCCCTTTAAGGTCACCTTCCTGAGAAGCTCAGTCTGCTGTGATTGGTCAGCTGTCCCACTCTATTGTGATTGGTCAAATGCTTACAGCGAATGTGAATCCCTGCCCGAGGGGCTGTGCGTCCCTTCGGCCTTGAGGGGCCCCTGTGTTCGGCCTGGGTCGGGGGAACGGCGTCCTCACTGTCTGGGTTGGACCGGTTCAGATTCCTTACATCCCTTCTGTAACGAGCAACCCTGTGTTCGTTGTCTGCTTTGTCCAGCAGAACAACCAGGATAGTATCCCCGCCTAGGTTTGCCCACCAGGGTTTTTCCAAGGCTGAGGCGAGAACATACAGCAGTGAGGTCTCTCTTATTACATTCTCTCTGTTGCTTACCAGCTGGTTGGCTAGTTGGCTTATCGCTGTTGCCAGCCTTTCAGCGAGTTGGATGACTGGTTGATCCATGCTGTCCATTTCCTGCTTGGCAAGCACCATGTGAGGAGTACCCCTGTACTCTGGAGTACAGGGGTTGGAGGGTCCCTGAGGCGTGTAGCGTTATATCCTGCCCAGTGTTCCTCATCTTCTCTATCCTCCATGTGTGCTTCTCTCTCTCTCAGAGACAGGACATTTATACTTTATCTAGCAGGGGGGGAAGGACAGCCCATACATGGGCGTCCTTGATCGGTGCATGAACTTCTGCAGAAACTTTTCCTATTAAATGTATAACGTTCGCACAGGAAACACCCGATGTGATGTTACTGTGAACAAAGATGGCGGGGGGGCTTCTTGCTGTTGACGTGGCCTCTTCCATATCGGGCCCCCCGACAGCCGAGATGTCTGCCCGTCTGCACGTCTTGGACAGTGGTCAAGGAGACGTCTCCGGTTCCATTAATGTAGCCGGCCCTGGTGGCCCCGGGGCCCTGATAACAACACCGCCTACACTGGGAGCAGAGTGTGTGGCCTTGTTGATACTCAAGTCTGTTTAATTGCGATCTGCAGAGAGAACCTGAAGGATGCTCCCACAAGGCTGCAGTAGGGGAGCAGCTAGAAGCTGGCCTCGCTTTGCAAAGGAGAGGTTGAATAGAAAACAAACACACATAGTTTCAATCCATGATCGGCATTCACAATCAAGGGTGCAGGTGTCCTTGTGCCACAGCAACTAGAAGGCTGGATGACGTCAGTCAGATAATTATGTGATAGATCATGAAGAGATTAAACATTTTACAAACATGAATGTAAACAAAAAGGTACACCTGTCATGCTGAGTTATGATAAACTGTAGAATCCCATGAAGGGCCCTCACTGTAGCTGGGTTAAAGGGACCTCACTGTGGCTGGGTTAAAGGGACCTCACTATAGCTGGGTTAAAGGGACCTCACTGTAGCTGGGTTAAAGGGACCTCACTGTAGCTGGGTTAAAGGGACCTCACTGTGGCTGGGTTAAAGGGACCTCACTGTAGCTGGGTTAAAGGGTCTTGTCCTCCACACCATGGCTACACGTGCTTGTCTTTCGTATCATTACATACACCAGCATTCCCAGCATGGTTAGTCTATATATACAACGTATGGAAGTAGAATGTTAATAAACTATCATGCAGATTAACGTAAACACTCATCATCGTTTAAGTTTGAATAAATTGTTCGTGTTTGCTTTTTCTTTTTTGCTTCTTTGTCTTTTATTAAATGTTTCATTTTAGGGTATTATTTATACCTTTTAGTTTAGGTTGTCATAACTATGTTAATAATTGTATTACATACATTCTTTAATCATTGTTGTACTTGGTACTTACTTGTTCTTGCAGCTAAGTTAATAATGATAATTTAAGTTAATATTAACCACTTCAGCAGGACTTGTAGAACTGTTAATGCTGCTCCTATTTATTGTACCATATTTCAATATTTTCACTATTATTCAATTATGAACGACAAGAATAAACAGAATAAACAACAGTTGTTGTATGTTTGCTGGTATCTAAAGGTTAGAATCATACTCCACAACCACACACCGCTCAACACTGATGTAAGATGTGTCCGCCGTATGTGACTCTTTCAAACAGTAACAACAGTAATCTAGCGTGCTGTTACTGCTTGAAAGACCCCTACTTTGTCGCTGGTTGGAAGGAAAGGGTCTGATTTGTGTTCTTTTTCTCATCAGTTAGGTCATCTGCCCATGCGGTCTCGGTCGTCTTTTTAGCAAAGGGCTTGCACTCCCAGGAAAGGTCACCCGGCTCATTACGCAGCCATTCCACAGTCCAGCAGAATGCACAGAGCTGCACTGCTCTTCGTTTGCATAGCAGAGGATGTTTTAGCACCAGGAGCAGACACCTTTATCCAGAGGAGAGTCAGCTACTGATGAAATTATGCTATATAGCTACACAACACAATGTAAAACTAGGCCTCTGTACAAGAGGACTTTCCTCTATAAAGGGTACAGACAACTTGGTAGCTCTGCCTCCTCTCATCACAACACAATACAATAAATCTTAGTCCAACATACCGGTCACTTCCAAAGAGGGAAAACATTTGTGCAGAGAGGTGAAGGACTGGACGGTGAGGACTTCCGTAGCATCGCTATGACACACATGTAATGCAATGACATAAAATTAGGCCTACGGTGTATTGGCTATGTACACACACTTTTTTGTCTTTCTTTGTGGATAGCAAACAATGAATTAACCCTCAATGTCCTCCAAATGCACGCGCACACACACACACACACACACACACACACACACAGTAGGCCTGTGCTCCAAAGTTGTAGCAAAATCATCATTAAGCATGAGAAAAATAAATAGACACCCGTCAATAAGGGCATGATGGTGGCGGTGCTATTGATGCAGACCTATGTGCGTGCGTAAGTGCGTGCGCGCGTGTGTACGCGCGTGCGTGTGCGCGCGTGTGTTTAGCGTTGGGGAGGGAACGGGGGCAACAAGAACACTGACATCTTTGTCTTTTTCCTGGCCTGTAGGCTATGCATCTACTTGGAACGCGGTGAATTTGGGACACCGCTAATGACCAAAACAAAATTTGTGTTTCATAAACAGTGCGCCATGCAGCCTCGAGACATAAAACGTGCTTTGTTACAATTTCAAACATTAGACTGGTTTGACACTTTAATTTGTATCGTATGTATGTAAATGTGGGCCTGTGTCGCCCTATTTGGTTTAATACATCCTTAATAACTAAGAGAACTGAAGATAACTTGCGTTTCGTTGGTTCTTCATACTTTGACCGTTGCGTGCTTCTTGTCCGTCCTTCTTGTCCGTCCAGAACAAATCCGGCTGAGCGGGGAGAGGGGGGCGAAGGCCCAGGGTGAGGGTGACCTCCGACCCCAGCGAAAGCGGGAACCATAAACACGCGCGCACGCTTCCGTTCGCATAAATCGCGTACACGTCGCCAACTGGGACAGCGGCGCGAGACATGACAAGCGAGACATGACAGAGTCCCGCGGCGCATTGGCGCGTCTGAGGTGAGTGGAATACGGTGTGCCGATCAAAGCGTCCCGTGTTGTATGTCATGGCGTGGTGTTTTATAGTCTTAGGTACGTTGTTAAGTCATTTTGTGGGAGCCTAGCCTGTTTGTTTGAAGCCTACTTTTAGACGTATAGGCTATATTATGGAATGCAGCCTGATCCATAAATGATCAGGCCAAACTGATGTAGTCGACTCCGGAGACAATTGGGTTAGTTACACAGCTGCCTACAATTATTATTATTATTATTATTATTATTATTACCATTCAGGAGGTTTTGATATGTTGGAAACGTTCTTTCCATGGCTTATATAATTTATATAATCATCGGCGCAGTAATTGCAATTAACTGGTGTGTTTTTTTTCAACCAGATTTGTCATTTAAAATGTGTAATGTTAGTCATTATATTAGTATTAAATAATAATTGTAGCCAAATATAACAATGTATTAGCTTCCTTCATAGCTATAAAAACAATTTACCTCCCTAACCTAATGTAACCTGAGGTTAACGTCTACTACTGAAATAGTATAAATGTATTTCCCAGTGCCTGGATGGACTGGTTGATCCCTTTAGACCATTAACATTTACATGTTATTAACATTTCACTCTACTTCCATGCATAAATGCATGCACTACAAGGACCAGACAGTTCGGCTCCGGCTAATCGATTTATGAGCGATGATGCAGTCCTATGACATTCCTTCCTGCAGGACGTGTTGGTCAGAGTGCATTCGCAGTAGCCGCTCGACACACTGTCGCGCCAGGTTGCGTTCTTGCTGCTCTCCAGATAGCGCCATGACCGCTTTCAAAGGCGTGTGGACGCAGGAGTTCTGGCGCTGCGTGGCGGCGGAGTTCACGGCGACGCTGATCTTCGTGCTGCTCAGCCTGGGCTCCACCGTCAGCTGGGCGGAGGAGACGTCGGAGCAGCCGTACCCACCGGCGCCCGACCTGGTGCTGATCTCGCTGTGCTTCGGCCTGAGCATCGCCACGCTGGTGCAGTGCTTCGGGCACGTCAGCGGGGCGCACCTGAATCCGGCCGTCACGGTGGCCATGGTGGTGACCAGGAACCTGAGCCTGGCCAAGGCCGTGTTCTACCTGCTGGCCCAGTGTCTCGGCTCCGTGGTGGGAGCCGCAGTCCTGTACGGCGTCACGCCGGAGTCCGTCAGGGGAGGCATGGGGGTCACCATGGTGAGAAGGGCGATGTTGCGTACTTGTAGAGACACTAGAGAAGAGAAAAAACAAAACAAAAACATCGTGTGTCTGTGCAGTTCTGTATACCTTTGCATTGAGTTATATATATATATTTTTTTTAGCAAAGCAACTATCTGTGTGTACACGACAGGTCAACATGAATATATCAGTTGGCCATGCCCTGGTGGTGGAGCTGTTCATTACTTTCCAACTGGTCTTCACCGTGTTTGCCAGTTGCGACCCAAAACGCAGCGACCTCAGTGGCTCCCCCGCGCTGGCCATCGGCCTGTCTGTGTGTGTCGGGCACTTTTTTGCTGTAAGTACAAACAAACGTAATATATGTGTGTTTGTTGTGCTACAAGTAGCCCTTTCGTTTGTCATGTTGTGTGCAAAAAGCCTAAACAGTGTAGAAATGTAGTCAAATCCTCCTCCTATATCTGACGTGATACATGACAGCATGTTAAGATATGCAACATTCATATTTTTTCCAAAGACTGTTGGTAACATGTTCGGTCATTTCTATGTATGAAACTTAAAATGAGTGTGTCGGTTTTGAACTGACACACACATTTCACGTATGGCTACATTTTGGTGCACCAATATACAGAGTATTGTACATTGTGATCTATAAGTTCATTTGATGTGCAATGCTTACCCTAAGATCCCTTACACTGGAGCCAGCATGAACCCAGCCCGGTCCTTTGGTCCTGCCATGGTCACCTGGAGTTGGGAAAACCACTGGGTGAGATGAGACGGGTTTTAACTTACAAACAATCCAACTCACTCACCATTATTAATCATTCAACATATCACTTAGTTGCAAGTGCTGAAAAAAATGCTTAATTAGATTTACTCTAATTACTTTTTTTGGGCACTAAGCTGTAAATAAGTAAGTTAGGAGATTAAGTTAAGTTTGGAAGTGTATTTGCTCAGGTCCCAATCTGATTTGTACTTCTTTACACACAATACACTCTCCAACATCTTTGTGACATAATATACAGAAAAGCAGTTGCCATTCCCAGAGACACATCTGGTGCATGTGTGTGTGTCTCAGAGAGAGACACACACACATGCAGAGATGAGTGTGTGTGTGTGTGTGTGTGTTTTGTCTTGACCCCCCACCAGGTGTACTGGGTCGCTCCTGCTTTGGGAGGAATACTAGCAGCGACTCTCTACCAGTACCTGTTCTGCCCGAACCCCGAGCTGAGGAAACGCTACTCGCAAGCCCAGTCCAAGGTGCCGTTCTCCTCCACCAAGTACCGGGAGGTCCAGGCCCGGCTCAGCTCCGACCTGCTGGGGAAGCAGCCCCTCTTCACCGTCATGGACATGGAGCGAGCTGAGAGGAAGGAGTGGCGCCAGGAGAAAGAGATCGAGGTTTCGGGCGAGGTGCTGTCCTCCGTATGACTAGTCAGGGGCAGCCAAGACCTCCCTGCGGACAGCCGTTACCCCCCGCTGAAAGAGACTGACCTTCTGTAAGCCCCCTGACGCAAACCCATACGGTACACGTGCAGACGTCCCCGGTCAGTAGCAGCACACACATAGAGATATATACATACTGTATATATATATATATACATATGGAAATATATACATCACGGTTGGTGTTTGAGTTTGAGCCGCTCGCCCCGTGAAACTAAATCGAGTTGCTGGTGGCAAAGCTCAAAACCAACCCCAGAGCGTGTAAAGTTTACCTAAGGTGAGTAAAAGTGATCCAGGATCAATCAACGATAACATCTACTACTACCATCCATATAATAACCATGGCCAATTAGACGTTCAAGAGATTTTCATGAATATTTGTTATTAAACACGAGAGTAAACGTAGATAAGAGATCTTGCCAGTTTGCAATGCTAGTGTCAACTTTATTTTGCACCGTTGCACCAGCTGGTAATCATGGATTTGTTAAAATGCTCAATAATAATTAGTCTTGGATACAAATATAGATTTATGCATATGTAGAGTTAGCTATGTTGTGTATGTACACAAAAGATAGGCTTTCTGAATCTATAATGTAATAATATAATTTGATCAGCTGTGATTATCCCCAAGCTACATTTGGAGTGTAATAAAATACACACTGGGATACAACACATAAATGTATTAATGATAGCTAGCATATCAGAAGAAACGTTGTATAAACACACATTGTGAAACACAAATTATTACATCACAGAATTTCTAATAATGATATATATGTACATATATATATAACAATATCACAATTAGGGGTTTGAGTCAGTTAGAGCAAGTAACTCAACTAAAAAATAGGAGGTGTGATAGTTATTGGTTATTTAGTCAATGTTATCTTCAATGTCCTCATCTATGTGTACATGTTGGTGTGCACAAACTACAGTATTAGCCATAATAGCAGTCTCCCACTGAAATTGTTACTGTACAAGTAGTTTCTATGTGTCATTTCTGTTATAAGATAACTTTGGATGCAATAGAATGTAAATATTCTGGAATCCTGATGATGGAACATTAACGGTAGCTTATTCCTCCATTGATTTATTTTGTTTCCTCATAAATGTATAATGCGTGTGATGACAATATTTTTCACATATTGATTGACTGATGGATCTAGCTGCTTTAGTTATTGATTCTTCTATGACTTTATGAGTTTAGGTCAATTCAATACTTTCTGTTCACCAGCAGGTGGTGCTAAATAACTACATTGAAAACAGCCATCTCACATTTCAATGTACAGAACTACAAGCTTGAATCCCCACATGTTCATTTAGTCTGTGAATAGAGTTTGCAAGAGCACTGTTTACTGATACAATGTTTTTGTTATTGTTCTTTTCAATAAAATGTAAGCACTTTACAGTCCTCATAACAGCATCCTTCTGTAAATGAAGTAGTGCTGCCTCAGGCTGTCCAGCACTATGGGCTCTGTCCCGTTAAACAGACGACCAATACTGGAGGGGGAGAGAGAGGGAGGGAGAGAGAGAGAGGGGGGGGGGTTACAGAGAGAGAGAGAGAGAGAGAGAGAGCCCCGAGCATCCATACCTCTAGTGATTCTGGTTTTAATTGATCAGCGACTCTGCAAAGAGAAGCTCAGAAAAACAAATAGCAGAGAAATGTTGATTTGGAACAGACACTTCTGAAAGAGGAACAGATTAGACTATCTAATTATCATCTTTGCCGTTGGATGAGGTCTTTGATGTGTGGGTGTGACTGCGCAGCCTCAACTCTGTAAATAATGAGAATTATAATTAGGGCTCAGAATAATCGCTGAGCTCGTGGCCTTGGCCTGCTTGTTATGAAGGGGGCTGGTTGGTCCCGGGGGGACACACGCCGGCCATTTAGAAAGGCCATGCGGGGGGATGTTTGTTATTTTTCCAAGGAATTAGGATTGCAGCTCGATTAACTGGCAGGGCTGGCTTTTATCTTGTCACAGGCTTTAGAGTGAAGCGTCAATCACAGCCGTTCTGCTTTAGAAAAAGGGCTGTTGGTGCACATAGTAAAAACGTACATTAAGGCCGCCGCAGTCATGGAGCTGGCAGTGCACTGCACTACAGAGGGGCACTTCTAACAACACCCACCCACACCCCACCCCTAACCTCCATCCACCCCCAGCCCTAACCCCCACCAACCCCACCGCTAAACCCCCACCCACGCCCACCTCTAAACACCCATCCCCACCACCCCATGTACATACTAAGACCTATTACAACACACTAGCCACTACAGCATACATACTACACACACACACACACACACACACACACACACACACACACACACACACACACACACACACACTCCATATGTTACACCATACTACACACACTAACACACTACAACATACTAAATACACACACAACACTACAACACAATAGCAACCACTACTAAAGAGGTTTGGAA
>OMKI01007622.1:5313-17730 GCA_900302315.1 Phycis blennoides
CCTTTCTCCCCCCCCCCCCCCCCCCCCCCCCCCCGCGCTGACCTATCGGACACTCGCCGGCGGCAGGGATCCTCCGCCGCGCTCCCCCTAGCCCCGGGAAGGCGGCTGGCGATGTCAACACAGGAAACGGAATGCACTGAGACAAGTACATGTTCATCTTCTATGGCTTCTCCATAGGTCCGTCAGAGACGTCCAAGGCAACCCACGCAGCTGGGGTTATGCAAGTCTTTTTTTACATACGGATCACAGAGATGTCCAAAAACAACGTGGATCGATGGAGAGAGGAGACGGCGGAGCTTTGACGAACATTCAACCGCACAAGATGTGTCATTTTTCCAAAAATACAGACGACATTAAAAGGGTGATCGTCTACTTGTTGAGTGGCGGTCACGCCGGGTGCACGCGTCGCGTGATGGTCGAACACGCGGCCGACGGAGCGCAAAGCACTGTGTGCTGATTCGGCTAATTATTACTTCTAATAGTTTCAATACAATCTAACAATTTTGCCATTGGACCTAATTAAAATGCATGCTAGGCAGCAAATTTGCTTAATTTCCATTAATATGAAGAATCCCAGAGGTCCATAGACCCGACGCGGTTGTCTCAGTGGAAGCACTCAGGGGGTTTCATATTGCTGCTGTGATTGGCTTGTTTGTTTGGTTTTCTTTTTTTTTTTTTTTTTTGCGTTGGAAAACAAACTACGCTTCCCACAGCCTATATCCAAAATGCTTGTTTTCGGAGTGTTTGTTTATTGCTGTCGGACAATATCGTCCAGTTACAGTTGCCTGACAAATTTACTGAATTTACCAGACTGTTGGGCAGCAACACAGACAGGGAGGCGGCGTGATGGCACAGAGAAACAAGAATGTTGACTTCTAAATGGCGAAGAACGCGGATTCTTGTTCTTTCGGTAAATGTGACACAATGAAGGAAACACTTATTTTAGGATTACGGTCATATCGTGAATGCAGCACGCAGTCACATGCACCTCAACCGTCACACCAATCAGAAGCAATATGGTATGTCAGTTGCATTAGTTCATCTGGAGACTGAATGTATGCGTATAGGCAAGATGGCTCATCTGCAGACTGTTGGCTGCTCGTGGCTACACACACATACACACACACACGGACATGCACACGCATACGCACACACACACACACACACACACACACACGCACACACACACAGGCCCCTTCAGGATCTCGATGAGTAACATGTTACGCAACTGCCGCGCGTAGCCTCGAAATAACATTTTGGTAAACACAACAGATCTAGACCGGGTGCAGAATTTTGAATCCATCTTCACGATAGTGGATTGTGCAGAGCGATGAACAGGTGAACTCTGAGACGAACTCTGGGTCACACCATGGCAGAAACGCTCTTCAAACGTTACTTCCTCAAATACCTCTAAGTAACAGAGAGAGAGAGAGAGAGAGAGAGAGAGAGAGAGAGAGAGAGAGAGAGAAGGAATCTCACCACTCTACATTAAGGAAATCAATGGCTATATAATGGCCACCCTTAGAACATAATACAGTTATAGAGCAAAAACCTGAATTGCTATTTGGATTAAGCCATTATTGTTTCCATGACGGTGTTATCCACAGTGTCAAAGGGGGAGTGTAATTTCTTGTTTCAAGGATGCCAAATGGTTCTTTGGCAGGTGTTGACAATCCAATTAGAGACGGAATCAAACCTTAACCTAAGCTAAAGCTACCTTTTGTTTCTGTTGATTTTCAAAGTGAATTGTTTCTGCCAAGGAAATGTAAATAAATAACCATGAGGAGTGGGCTGTGTTATTTCACAGCTGTTATTTTGTCGTAAATTTTTCTTGCAAAATAAAGTAAATATATAAATATATTCCGCTGAACCCCAGGGTGACAAAAAATATATACATTTGGTTCCAACAAATAACGGCAACAAATTAGTGCAAGATATTAATTTGTGAAGTCAAAGCTACAACATGGTAGCACAAATAGGGGACTTTGTACTCTCGAGAATACAGTATATTTGCTACCACAATTTTCACTTTACTTTAGGGATACATTATTAGCGAGACAGAACTTTGCCCAGTCATGTCCTATCCCTAACTCATCCAAGTCTTCTTTTTTTTATTTTCTGGACAGTATCTCTGCTCCTTCTATCACTCGTCTCTGTGGGATGCTTCTATTTGGGGTACACAGGAGGGAATGAAGGGTGGCCCAGTCAGAGTCAGATTTAACCATTAATTGCAAAAACCTTGCTAATACATCTTTCCTTGTGCTATAGATGAGGGTTTTTTTTTAGGTTTCGAGCTTGGATTCCACATTAAAAACTGCAGCAGGTTGCCGGTAGAAGCCCTCTTCCTCGGTAGAGAAGGTAATGTGTCTAGAGTGTGGCCCTCTGCCAAGCCACCGTACACCTTGGAGCATGCTAATGGTTTTATTAACATTCCACAAAGCCAAAAACAGAAATTGGGCAGAGCAATGAATATGATTTAGCGATATCATCTTACAGGACAATACGACTCCTGCTTTTACGGAAACTGATCTACGCAGCGAACGTACCCCAAATGACAAGCGGGTTTTGCTTTTTCAGCAAACATATTACATTCTGTGTTTGTTTTCAACCATCAATATATAATCGTTGCCTCTATGTTGGATTGATGATAATCGACCAAGATTTTATTTCCCTTCCCCTGACAATGCTTCAGCAAAATTGTTTGTGTTTACAAACTATACAAATAGGTCGACTGACTGATCAGTTTTTAATTCAGATTTTTCTCTGTGTGCTGACAGTCACCTACCAGTTACAACTTCTGGGCCTACTACTTCTTATACGACTGCTACAATAATTACATAAATAATAACCATAACAATAACAACACTTGGTATTACGACAAGGTGGGCCAAGTTCAAAATCCCCCAACACTCAACAGAGGCCCTCGGAGCTTCTGTTTGATGGCAGCCAGAGTACAGCTTCCACCCTCATCCAGCTCAGATCAAGTCAAAAACTATCCGTCTGTAATTTCAGGGGAAAACTGATTTCTTGGTGTCAAAAAGACTCACTGGCTGCTGCTCTCTCTTATTTCGTTTTCCGGGCTCTCGAAATTGCCATTGTGCTTTCTCCCTCGTCCGCGGCATTCATGTGTGTGTCTCCACGTGTATTACTGCAACCGGTCCCGATTGAGAACCGGTCCCGTAATGGAAGAGACGCCTGTCCTCGCCGACTGAACCGGCCCAACTGGTTCCGACATGACAGCGAACATTCTCATTGAGTTATTTCCATCGGATTATTCCCAACTCGCCCACATTTGCCTCTTGGATTCTACTTCAACGGATACGGGCCCAGCGCCCAACCTTTTCCGGATATGTCCGTAGCGTGGACTTGGTGATGGGCGATCATTATTGCGAACGCCAACGTAGAAGTACATTATTTTCCTTGTGCTGGTGTTGCCTCGTACTCCATACAGCCCATTGTGTATTACACACCACAGTGCAAACAGCAGCAGAGCAGTCCAGCGCAAAAGAAAACGAATGCGGATGCAGCCATCCATTAATCTCTTGACCCCGCTCGCTGCAAAGGGCTGCAGTGACCAGAACATCCGACTACCCTCAAACCTGCCCCAGGGGAGTCCAGCTTAGCTCCACTCCTCTGCCAAACACCTCCATTTCTCAAATAATGTTGCTACCTTGGGGTCTATCTAACATCTCTGAATGATAAGCAGGCATGACTGATAATGTACTGCCCGATCTTTGGGGCATGTACTGCCCAGTCTTTTACGACAGTACTACATTTACCATGATAAGTATTAGTCAGATGCAGATATGTCCCTCGTTTTCCATTTCATAATAACATCAGGTATGATGCTTGATACGTGGACTGACAAACTCCAACTTCTCAGTGTTTCATTTCAGCGATCTGGTCACTTTAGGCCAACAGAAATCTTCCAAAATGAATGGAGCTCTTTCAGAAAGAAGTTGCGGCTGCGTAATACAAGAGGATCACATTTCACATTTGCAATTCAAGCAAGTCAATCAATATTTGGGACTAGAAATATAGCACGACAAGAAATATCGATTCCACCATGGTCTAAATAAAACATGTTCCTAAAGTAATCATTGTCTCTTCTGTTGCCCTATGAACATGAATGGTTTGTCGTTAAGATATGTATTGCGGAGGCAGGTAGGCCTAGTGGAATTGTCCACTGGTCATTTGTCCACCGTCCAATGCATGCACACCGGCGATGCACCAAAGTCTATGAAAGTCACAAAGAATCTCGCCAGACATCCGCGATGAGTGGTGGGCTTGAGAGGCTTGAAAACATTTGGACACTTCCACTCGATGGGGTGTGGATTCTAAGATCATTCACCTTGAGTTTGGAAAATACACATTGTCCATGTTGTTCAAAGGCGCAGTGTGTCGAATTCAGCGACATCTAGTGGAACGGACTTGGCAGAAATGGAACATACTCTCTTTTCATAATAATGAAAATAAGAATTGTGTTTTTGTTACCTTAGCATTAGATTTTTATATGTACATAGGGCTTACTTTTCCTCTGTGGATTACTTTTCCACAGAGCCCACCATGTTCTCAACAGTAGCCCAGAACGGATAACTGAATACAATTTATACATATACCAAAGACTCTCATCACTTGCAGAAAATTACATCATTTTACTGGCCAGTACAGGCTATGGTAGCTTCTCTTACATCATTGGAGAGGTAGCTTTCAGTTGGTTGCAATCTGCAACCTCCCCACAAGATGGCACTAAATCATTCACACTACACCTTTAATCTCCAAGTTATAAATCATGTAAACATGTCTATGGGGTCTATGAGGTCAGGGGTAAAATGCGCCTGGAAAACGACAGACATTAACATTCATTTTTTTTTTTTATTAGTGATTCCTGTCAACAACATGTTCCTTGAATGTTAACAAATTCTTTTTAATTAATTAAAGTCATATGCTAATGTTGTTCTATATGATATACGCTGAACGCAAGGTCAGTACAAAATCTAATTTAAATTGCATATATTTGTATCGTTTCATCAATGTGGTTCAACCTGCCCCATGACACTCCTCAATATACCCCTCTAAAGCCTCAACACCTCCCTTTCTCTACCAAATTTGGGCTAAACCCCACACCGCAGGTCTGACTGATAACCTTGTTATTTATTGCTTTTTACCATTACCTCAGGAACCCTGCACAATGGCACATTTATATTTATTCTTCAGTCACATTCATTTATTTAACGCACAGGTTACTTACAAAAGGACAGTTACATGTATATAGTATATAGTTTTTTATTATAGTTTTACTTCAATTGGTAATTTTTTTGTATATATACTCTTGTTCTCGAATCTCTTTCCCATTGTACTGCTGGTCACTGTGAATTTCTCCTAAGGGGGATTAATAAAGGACTATCTTATCTTATCTTATCTAACCATATCCACAAAAATAAGTCCTATTGGTTTAAACTTTAGATTATAGATGGATTTATGTTATCTCAAGGAGACGCTGTATAGCAACATACATTTGATTTACCAGTGTTGGTCGGTTTGTTTACTCACCAACACAAGTTATGTACTTGGATTAAGTATCTTGAGATCTTAAGTGTATTACATCCCTAGCGTAAGCTAATGTCTGCAGCATGCTAATGTATGACTCATACTACTTCTAAAATAATTTTAAATATGGACGGATCCTTTAATATATGGGAAAGTACAGAACAAACCTCTGTCATGAGACACGTGTTTAAAGTACATATTCAGGCAACGTTCACTGGCTCAATACGAGTGAATGAGAGGTCCAGTGTAGATTTCCTCATACTCAACAACATTTTGGGAAGTGAAAAAATATGATTACTCCTAATCCAACTGAATTCCCAGACAAACATCAGCAAGTATAAGGCTGCAACGTAGAATTTTTTATTTATGGAAAACAATACAAGCCCTTGGGTTAGGTTTAAAATTCTGTCCTTGTTGCACGCTCTGATTCCTGACAGATGTTCCCATATGTATAACGGTCACCACATTTCAGACTCTGCTACGCCATGTGCAGCCCATACCCACGCTGAAGTGCTTTCCTATAACAGCTGGGCCACCCAGGACATACGTTTGTTGAGTGATTGTGTGATAACAAATTTAAATGAGGAGAATTGAGAAAGAAAATACTTTTTTTATATTCCCCTCAAGGCCCCTAAAAACTCTGTGAATATATTTTCCAGTGGTTTGGTTGGAGTTGCGTTTTGATCAACATAAGACATACCTTGTCTGTCAATAGCACATCCAAAATAATTGCGTGATAGAGTGTAGGTTTGTCCGTTCTTTTTTTTATTTTCTCATTAAAGCTCCAAGCATAGTGAAGGGATCATTTGTTTTACACCATATTGCTCCAGAGTCAAGCAATGGACTGTGTCATTTTAGTTTCAGAGACTGCATACAGGGGTGTGTGTGTGCGTGTGTACGTGCGTGTGTGTGCGTGTGCGTGCGTGCGTGTGTGTGTGCATGCGTGTGTGTGTGTGTGTGCGCGAGTGGGCCCTGTTTGTTCTTTCATACTGTTTTTATACGCACTGGCATTTGGTTTGGTCTGATGTAAGATGCACTTTAGTTTGTTTTGTGTTGTGGCGTTACAGTTAGAGTCATTCACCACGAATGGTCATTGTTGAGTTTATAGGCTGTATTTATTCTATTGGATATCTATTGAACATCCTAATTGCAGTGACCAAGGGAAGGTGTAGTCACACTACAATTGGGCAAAAGGAATAGGTGGCCAGTTCATTACTGGGTCACACGCCCACGCCAGGTTCACACACTAATGCAAGACCTTTGTAGCAGTGTCACCTGGATGCCTTGGCAGTCATTCCAGTGTGGAATATTCTATTTTTATATAAATTAATCAGACCTTTTTGAAGTGACACCTTTTTTTCACGTTCTGCCTTTTATTCCGCTACCCTTGATGCAAATGAATGGAAATCTAAGTACAATATGGAAGTAATGCATCATTCTGTGGTTAACATTAGCATTTGTTTTGAATTAAAGACTATCTTGCGCATTAATTTAGTTCGTATGAGTTATATGTAACAAATGGCCTGCAGTAAATCATAAAATGACATGATATGTCCACTCCGGGTCGGAACGTTAGATTTTGTTTCGGCCTGTAATGTCCTGGTTCACCCTCTCCGAGTATCCAGGGTTGCTGATCTGAAACAAATACTCAACACAAACCCTGCATGCTGCAGTCATGGAAACAAGCAAACAAACTTGATCAACTGAGACTGCACTAGATTCAACTCAACCTAAAACAAAAAACCCTGTCCTCTCTCGTGAAACCTCTCGTGACCAGAGCCGCGCTAAAACAAGGGTACATCTTAGGAGTCGCGTTTGAAAGATGGAGACAGCTTAGAGCCCGGAAGGATTTAAAGCCGGATGCCGCATGCGCTGGTTTATAATTTGCCAAACAATACATAAATTGCAAACATAAAATAAACGAGCTCATGATTTTACTGTGCAGGACTCGAGCCTCGCTTGTCAATGTCAAAGCAGAAGTGAATTGCGCTGGCCTCCAAATGTTATGTTGCGCTTGGCTCGTCTTGCGCTCGCGTCCGTTCACGGTGTCCTCCACCCCGGCGACCCCGCACCCGCTTCGAGTCTGGAGGTGAGGGGATGAGTGGAGACAACTCACTCCAATATTGGGGATTTGGATCAACGTGTACTTCTTCTCGTTATCTGGTGAAACTTTGCCGCTGGATGCACACCTCGCTTAGCTGTTCAACATTCAGCCGACACAGTGGCTCCATTAGCTGATCCTGTAGCTGCTCCAGCTCCATTGTTTCTTCAGACATTTTTTTCCCTCGTTGTGTCCCTGTTCAGGTGCCAATCACACTTGATGAAAGTAAACTCTCAACAGTGTGCTGGGAAAGATTTTCTTCAAGCATTACAGTTCGCTTCACACGCTCTCTCTCTATACTCTCTTTGAGTTTTTCTTCTTCTCTTCGCCTGAAACCCCATCTTTCCTGGTCTTATAGCGCCATCGCCACCTATAGGCGAAAAACAAAAGGCACCCAAGAAAAGACACAATGGCGGGTATGCCACAACTGCAGTACCCATTTTATGTCACGTAATGTTACATATTCAACACGTTGAATGACGTTAAATGATTTAAAAAAAAATTGCGTTTTAGGAAGCAACTAAATATGTGGCTGAACCGGGATATTATTGGTTTCGAAAATGATTATTTAAAGTTAATTACAGAAAACATGATACAGGAAATTGGCTTTTACCTTGACAGCTCATTTCCTCCTAAACTCACGTTTTTTTTGTGATTGTGATGCTAAGTCTGTGCAAGCGTGCGTGTAAGCCAACATCAAATAAGACAGATTACACTGTCTGGCTGTCCGCTAAGAACTCCCGCCATTGCAAAATAACAACCCCAATGGATCAATAGTAAATCCCTCCCTGAATGTTTAGTCACACACACATACCCGGCTTTACTTTGAAATGCACCAAAGCAACATGCTTCCCACCATATTACAATATTGAACCTATTTCTATATAAGGTGATCTGTGGTTTACTATAGAGCAAAAAACAGGTTCAAGAAAAATCTGAGAAAATGGTTGCACATGTAAACAAACATGTATTTTATCATTTAGAAATACTGTGTGTGTGCTTGCCTGCAATGTGTGTTTGTGAGTGTGTGTTTGTGTGTGATATGTGCCATTTAATCAACAACATCAAAAGCATATTATAAATCAGGTCCCACTACAACCACTTACTTTGCTGACAACAACAATGTAGTTAATCATATGGTAGTCAAACCCAATGACTTGAATCAGGTCAACATTCATAGCCAATAATTCACACTTGTAGATTGAGTTAAACAGAATGCAATGTCAATGTGTGTTAAAGTTTATACAGTTTTGGTCTGTTTGACCTGGCTAACCTTTAACCTATGGATTTGACTCCCTCAAAGGAACATTTTGAGTCAGAAGTGAAACCCACACATTGTTACAGTTAACACATTGGCCTCAGCAGCTTGCCTCTGACAACATCTCCTCGAATCAATACACGGTTCAACGACCCCGATTCAAGATCCGTAGGCTGTCACTCTTGTGCATTCCCTGAATGTACAATTGATATCCGACAATGTTACTAATGCATTCCTCCACGTTCCCCTCGGCCCTGTATTTATTTTCCATTATTATTCAGAGATATTTACAGCAAAACAAACACGAGTGATGCCAGGTGCGATGAGTCGGCGGTGACTCAAAAATCCTAGCTGCCGCTCAAACGATGAGGTGTGACCTGCCAAAGCACAGACGGCACAGCTGTGATCGGATGAGGGGCGGCGGAGGAGGATAACAGGGTAGCGGTGAACTTTCCCGACCTTCCAGGCGAACAAAAACACCACGGAGTCTAAACTTTGACTGGCCATCATGTCACATAAGGCGGCAACGCTGCAAATGGCCTCCCGTGCATTAATTGAATCAGCAGTTTGAAATAGAGGCGGACACTGACAGGAAATGCAATTATGCATGGTATGGATTTTTTTCACCCCTCCATTATTCTAACCTCTGACTTGGACTCGGACTGTACTTAACATATTGCTGCTTCATGAACAGAATCACAATCAGCTTTAAGCTGACGGATGAAGACTGAATAAACATTTGGACTGCGGTGTTGGATGTCATGATAACATGTCGGCGGTGTCATAGTAATCCTTAAATCAAAATGGTTTTATTTAAACACACACACACACACACACACACACACACACACACATTGTTTGATACATTCTTAAATCAAAATATATCTGCCTTCAAAGGTATCAAATACATCTTTATATAGCCCAGCTAAGTATAACCAGCTGTTTTTTTTTGCATAAAGTGTGCATGCATAATTGTAAATGTAAATATATACTGCAGGTACTTGCAGTAAATGTTTGATTTGTGATCAACATTGGCTTTACTTCATGGTCTGATCTGTTATGCAGCAAGACTTAATGAACCGCATAAACTTAAACTAACATAAACTGCAATTCTAGGCAATATCTTGCGAGGGCCTATGCATTGTCTTCGCTAAAATAAACAGGATCCAAATTGTTTGAGGTGGTGACTATTTTATGCCTCAAATAACTATTTCATATGAATCCCAATTTTAAGGGACGTTGGTTCAAATTATTTCAACGAATGCCTGAGATGTGTTTCACACTGTAAGGTATTCTAAACAATATTATGTTTCCTTACCTTCCTCCATATCCCCCAATAAAGAAACTGTTTGGCCGTGGAATGGAATAAGCAAAATGCAATGAGTTGTCTTGTCTCACAGGTAGGTTACTGTATCTGAGACATATTGAACAGCATCCTTTGGACCATGTACATGACTGCAATGTTGAGGCTTCATCATAGTCATCACAATAATCACCATGTTGCTTTCTATTCAAGTGGAATTTCCACCTCAAACAATAGACAAGCAGAGACCAGCCGAACCAAGCCACAATGAATACACAGATAATACACAGGCTAAAATAACAGCAAAAACAATTTGCATCCCAACAAACACTGATCATTCAATACAATGATGAAACTAGATTAAAAGCAGTTGATTCAAAGGCTTTGATCACAGCAGTTTCTCCTCTTCCCAGTTAGATTCTGAGTATAAACTAGTATATAGTATATCTAGAGTAGAAATTAGAGTAGTAGTGGTATTTGGCAATAGTGATTAACTTATACAGCAAATGACAAACCACCATTGTAAATAGTTGTATACATAATGCATTTGGTTATAATTATCATAATATGTAGGCCTATACAGTACTACATTGACTGTGTCCTTTTTCTAAACATAAATATGTATATGTTTACATGTACAATGTGTATATGTTTAACTAAGTCTGTTTCAGCAAAAGCAGTAGCTTGTAGATGCCCTGGAACAACTTTCTTCAGTCAAATAAGGAGATGGTCTTCCATAAGGAAAATACTTAAATAATATACTATACTATAGTAAAATAATAACATTATTTTCAATCATTGCAATGGTGTTGTATTTTTGTATTGAACAGGGTGAGGTTGCATTGTAACGGCTATTGGTATCTTCTTGTCTTACAAGCCTCTTTGGAGCAGTGAGAAAATGTATCGTTAAATCAAGCCTCTCCAATTAGACACAGCCATTGGCCCTGTTGGCCTTAGCGAGTTTCCTCAGAGTTCACACAGAAAGCCTCACACAAATTAAAGGCAAACTCCTAGCTGGTTTTAACCTCACTTTTAAATAGACCCTCTTTCATTGTTCCAAATAGCCAAAGACAAAAAGCGTAGTTAGTACCCCCGGCATACAGAAGAAAAGCAGCCTTAAACAGACAACACAGTTTGCTTTTGATCTCGCAACCTGGGTACAACCTAAATGAACATCTGAGGCAGAAGCTGGTTGGCTTCAGTTGTGCAGTCTATATCCCAGCCAGTAAACAAAGGGGGCTGGGCTATGAGGGGCCGGTGGACTCAATGAACGTTGCCCCCAACACCGCCCGTTCTAGATAAATCAAAAGAAATCAATGTCAGTGTGGGGATTGTGTCCTCTGTTGTGCAAATGGACTCGGATTTGTGAATAAGATAATAAATCCCTGCCACTTTATTTCGGCTTTTGATAAATCGAGCGACACGATGGCGGGGAGTGGGTGCTGATGGGAGGGGGCGGAGCCCACAGCTGACCGTGAGCAATCCTAACCATCCCCGAGCAAGTCCTTTCATACGCCATCGCAGTTTATTCATTTCTACGAATGCAAAGAAAACAATACTGGATTTTCCCGCACCAGTGTTTAGGATGTGAAATGTACGAGCAAACGTTAGCTGGCCATGTCATCATTGTTTCCGCACGCGGATTTGAAGTGACGGGGTCGGGAGTGTGCTTAATTTCCCCGGCGTGATGCGGTGACCTTGATACGGGAGATTGGTCTGGTGGCTTCTTTTGATGTTCCTCTTGCCGCGTATTGCCAATCAAAATGGCGAGGGCTGTGCTCGGGAGTGGGCTGCACAGAGAGGCTGGCTATCAGAAGCCAGACAGGTTTTAGCCTCTGACAGATGTGGGATCAGCGTCACACGCCTGCTAGGCCAAAGGGCCGGATTGGTGCAGAGGGAGGAAATGACTTGACTCTCCGGGTCCCGGTGTGTCTTTGTACCCTGGACCCCCAGGGCAAGTAGTTGGAGGATTCCAAAATGGTGGAGGGGTGTGTGTGTGTGTGTGTGTGTGTGTGTGTGTGTGTGTGTGTGTGTGTGTGTGGTGCATGTGTGTGTGTGTGTGTGTGTGTGTGTGGGGGGGGGGGCAGCTGGACTACCTGCCATCAGCCCTGACCACCTCCATCCAACCATCTAAGGCTCTTCGCTCTTCTTACTCTGATTCACCACGGCATCAACTCTTCACCGCCGGTTCCGTTCAATTCCACG
>OMKI01007625.1:9075-28921 GCA_900302315.1 Phycis blennoides
GGGGGGGGCGCGGGGGGGCGGGGGGGGGGGGTTTCCGGGGGGGGGGGCCGGGGGGGGGGGGGGGGGGGGGGGGGGGGGGGGGGGGGGGGGGGGGGGGGGGGGGGGGGGGCGGAGAAACACAAGAGACTGGGAGTAAGTATTGGGAGCGGGTGTCAAGAGAAGGACCACTGTGTGACACTGCGGGGGGAGTCGGACGACGCCATTGGTCGGCAGCGGCGAGCGGAACATCAGCCAGACGGTCGTGGGAAACGACGTTCTGCAGAAGAGGGTTGACGTGCGCATGGCCGGTGTTCCCGTTAACCCACCGAGCTGTCTGAGGAGCCAGATATAAACAAACCCATCCAATGTAAATCCACATTACATGTCTTTGTATTTCGCCTGAGCGTGCCAAAAACCTCAGCAAAAACCAAAGCGTTTGGTTTTTATTGCGAGAGTACGCAGTATTTCATTACAAGGCAGATTGGCAATGTTTAATGAACTCATCAGATTGCTTAAGGGGACCATTATAACAATTACAACACACACACACAGTTGGTATATACTTGAATCGCACAATGAACTTTTTTTTCAAGGGGCATTTTTCCAGCTCTTCAGAGGCATCCAAAAATAACCTTCCTAAAGACAAGGGGAGCCAAAGGCCTGTGATAAAGGCAGCAAAGCACCAGTACCAGTGACTGGACTTTCTTACCAGTTGACATAAACTATAAACGCACAAGATAGCCCAACAAAACACAGGGCTGACCACAGCCCCCCTGTGACGAGACAGAGCCTAAGAAATCAGATTTTTACTACCGAAAATACTTCCGCCATGCACTGGGGGGGGGAGCAAACAGTTTTCTGGATAGGGCAGTAAGGGCACTAAGGGCAGTAAGGGCAGTGTCCGGACAGCGAGTTTTCAACTCAACGCGGAGGGAAACCGACAGCCGGTCGTTTGCGTTCGTGTGATTCGTGACAAACATTTTCTGAACGTACGGAAAGATTCCCGAAAACAAGTCCGGCGCGTGACTCTGAACAACCCGTGAGTCATACATCATCTTAATAATCAATCCGATTTCATTTTCCGTAAACAGAGGAATCCGTTTAACGTCACTTCACGAACGGCGTTCCGAGTGCCGGAGCGCTGCGAGGCGAGTGACATTCAGGAATACAAATTGGGATAACAGCACATCTGCGTCCAATTACGCATTTCACAACACGCTCATTTTGTAGGACTAAGTGGCTTCTAGGAAGGCTGCGTCTTGATTAATTAATGCTACGCTACAGCGAAACCTGAAAACGGGGAGAAAGCGGAGAAAGCCGAGGACGAACATTTCGGGAAAACTCTTCACCAACCCGGAGGGAAAAAGTGATGCCGCTTTTCTCCTCAGACACAAGACTCTAAAGAGTACACAGACCCTATTTATTCCTGGTTGTGATTACCATAAAATGTTTACCCCGATGGTGATTATACATCTGCCGCCGCGGTTTACTGCATGAGACCGGTGAAAAGGCCTCTTTTAGCGGGCCGCTCGTCCACTTGTATGGAGGAGAATCCCGCTGTTCAGGATACTGCGCTGCGTGTCACTCAGCAGGACCCCGGCGCGTAGGGGAGCTGTGTAAGCATAGCATCCCCTGTTCTGTGCTCACCATCATCATATCAGTCAGTCTTCAGCTCCTTAACATCCCGAAAGGCATTAATGAGCTCCAAATCTGAGGGGGCTAGTTATTGGGTCAGGACTTTGTAGCTCCAGAGGATCATCAAAGCAGGACTAGATAATGAAGTATCAGAAAATGATGAAAAAGGATGATGTAATCATCCTTTCCGCTCTCAACAGCCACATACAATATCTTCCCGAAAAAAAGTGAATGACAAATAAGGTAAAAGCTTTTCTCAGAACAATTTCAAGTAATTCACTGTTTTATGGCTCTGCCAACTGTAAAGGATCCTGGCCAAGCGACTAGTTAAACAAATAACATCACTTTCTTAATCAACATACCCAATCATTATCAAAAAAGTGAATGATAAAATAAAAATAACTTGATATGATTGATATTGAGTCGCGACAGCAAGATATTTCATTTGGACATTAACTCCCACTCCAAGTCAGCCTCAAATGGTTTGGGGCGTTCTGTAATCTAAGGAATGCTCAGAGGCCGAACTGGAAGTCACACTTAATTGAAAATGACATTTTGTTGAACTTTCTTGCTTTCTCTTCCCAACACACATGTTATAACTGTCACAGCATTACATCAATCTGTGTTACGCTGAGCTGTACACACACACACACACACACACACACACACACTTAGTGTGTGTGTGTGTGTGCTTATGAACGCACATGTACATAAAGGCCCAATATGAAAATACTGTGTGTTTTTTGTACATTGATTTCCAAATGAAGTGGGCGATTAAACGCAGTCTGAATAAAATGTCAGCTCAGTGAACCTCACGAATTCATCACTCTGGCTACGTTGGAACCGAAACACAAGAGGACTATGAACGCATGGCGGCTGACCATCACTATAAAGGAATGCAGATTCTTCCTCAAAAAGGCTGCGTAGTGATCTATCCCTCCACCTAATTAGAGCACCAGAGAGCACTGGCAGATGTTCCCTCGCTTTAATTAGATACCTGAGCTTATGTTCATGTGTGTGTGTGTGTCTGTGTGTCTGTGTGTCTGTGTGAGGGTGTGTTAGTGGTTGTGTGTGTTAGTGGTTGTGTGTGTAGTGGTTGTGTGCATGTGTGTGTGTGTGTGTGTTAGTGCTCGTGTGCATGTGTGTGCACTTGCACGTGCCTGTGTGTGTGCTAGTGGTTGTGTGCATGTGTGTGTGTGTGTGTTAGTGCTCGTGTGCATGTGTGTGCACTTGCGCGCGCGCGCATGTGTGTGTGTGTGTCTGTGTGAGTGGTTGTGTGCATGTGTGTGTGTGTTAGTGCTCGTGTGCATGTGTGCTTGCGTGCGTGTGTGTGTGTGTGTGCGCAGCGCGCGTACACACACACGCGTGTCGGCGCAGTCGCGTGCCGAGCACCGCACCTTAAAGGCGGCCATGGCGTCGGTCCAGTCCGGGTCAGAGTTCTGCCAGGGCTTGCGTTCCGTCAGACTCTCGGCGAACACGTCCAGATAGAAGATGGCGTAATTCTCGGGGTCCGGAATGTCCCTCTGAAAGAGCTTCATGATGCTCAGGAACGTGTCCAAGGGCCCGCAGATGTACACAACTGTAGACAGGAGCAGGAGAGAGGGTCGGAATTTAATGCCACATAGCAAAAGGAAAGTAATCAATTGGTCTTTCACTTTAGTGTTCCTTTAAAGAAACAACAACAACAACAACACATGTATAAAACGTTCTTGTATGTTCGCTTCGGAAAGTGTTTATCAATTTTAAAAGGATCATTTCACCTCCGTTTTTGGGGCCAACAGTTTATCCCTGGCATTCGTCTAACCCTCAAATGTTAAACTCGTTTATACTTTTTTACAGACTTAGCCCTTTGTGTGGGCTTGAGTGAGGTCAGAACACACTAAGGGAAAAAAAATCTGTTTTGAACAGGCGATTATTGAGCATTATTTAGCGTTATTATGTTTAATTGGCATTTTTAAATTCCTCATCTTGCCTTTAAATGGAACATGTGGTTCAGGGCTACTTAGCGATGGTAAATGGAGACCTATATGTGGCCATTTGTTTACTTTCTGTGTAAACAGCTGAAGGCTGAATCTTAAACAGTGTTCCTACAGTAACTGAAGCCTTTTCAAGAACACCAGCAGAAACCAGGCCAACTCGGACTTTTCAGTAATCCTGTTTGGCAGCAAAACATAAAACCGTCTGCAAACTATATATTTCAAGACATTTCAATCATTTCTGTTGGTGTTCACAGAAAACGGCGGGAGTCAAATTAATTTCCTATCCCAAATGCACGGGGGAACCTGTCTTGTTTACCGTCATCGTTTCCAATCCCTCGAAGCTTAAATCTTAAAAAACGCCGCGGTGAAGCACGACTGCCGTGACCCAGACACAGTCTCTGTGCCCTGCTCAAAGGCACCGGCCTCTCTCTCCCCTCACCCTGCACTTTGACCCACAGCCTCATCTGGTCTCGCGGGGGCCGTCATTCGAATGACCACACAACATCCTGACTCCTCTGACTCGCCCCCCCCGGGGAGGGGGGGGGGAAGGACAGGCCCGGCTGGCTGCAGGCCGGATTTCCACCCCAGACATATGCCAGCCGCCCCGGCTCTCCCGGCTACAATGTGCTCCCACGCCGTGAGTCCGAGCCCGGCGGCGGGCGGCGAGCTGGCCTCGGACCCGAGTCCTGCCTCTCTCTGCAGCACACGCCGGAGGCCGTGCCAAGCTGCCCCGCTGGCTGCCGGGCAGAGAGCAGCAGCCACACAGAAGTGGTGGGGGGATAACAGCGCCGCCGGAGCTACCGGCCCGCGGCACCGGCCCGGTAGCTCCGGGGGGGGAACCGAACCCACCGGCGCGCCAATCTGTTTGCTGTCGCTCGTTTCCCCCCGTCGCAGGCTTCCTCTCTTTGGTCCTCACCTCGACAGACCCGTAACTCTCACAGTGCATCGCCGCTCGTTATTAAATGTGAAACTCTTTTCTCTTTTTTTTTTTTTCTTTTTTACGATGCCTTTGCGCGCCATTTGACTTGAATGACCACGGAACGGGCGCCAATATTCCAGAGGCATATTTTGGGTAAGTGACTCAAAAAGGAGAAAGGATCAGCTCTCGTCCGGCGCGGTGACACGTCGCCGCGCCGGTCGGCCAGAACCTTGAGCGATCGCATGTCCGCAGACATGCGATGTACAATACCCGTATTGTGAAGTTCCCCGGATTGTGACTGGCCTTTTATTTTCTAACCGCGCACAACATTGGAACGAGCAAAACCAATTAGTTTCCCTCGTCGTATTTTCCAACAGAGCAGTGGGGCCTTTAAAGAAAAAAAAAAGAAAAAATCAATGTAGGCCTACTGTTTCACGTGTGTTGCAGGCCTACCGGCTGTATCCGTCTCTGGGAAGCCTACGCTGCGCCGGGGGATCCCGGGCAGCGTAGGCCGCTGGAGACGCGACGCGCCGGGACGACGACGGCAGAAAAACAAACGCGCGACACGTTTATCGTGTGTCTCTCGTGTTTCAAACGAGGGCAGGCACCAGGTGGCGCGTGTGTACTCTGCTCAGCAGTCACGCCAGACCCCTCCAGCCCGCCATCCAGGCTCTGCCTCGGTTCAGTAAGGCATCAACGGCTTTCCATACATCTCAAGTGTGACAAACGCCCCCGAGCAAAGCCGGCCCCCCGCACCGTAAAAGGAGAGACCGAAGACAAGACACGATGAGAAGATAAGACTTTTTTTTTTCCAGACTTTTTTTTTTTATGACCGACTGCACGGTGGCGTTCACTGGTGTTCTGGCGTTCACTGGGTGACAGTAGCTCAGTGGGTAGAGCGGGGTGGACAGAGCGGGTCGTCCACTCACCGTAGGGTCGGTGGTTCGATCCCCTTGATCCCCCCTCCTCCTCCTCCTCCAACTGTCCACATGTCAAACCCCACAAAATGTACTCATTGTAAGTCGCTTTGGACAAAAGCGTCTGCTAAATGCCCCCTTTACCCTTTATCCCCCCCTGACCTGAGCCTCTCCCTGGCCTGGAACCTGGAACCTGGAACCTGGAAGCCCTCCTCTGCAGGGCCCGGCCACCACGCAGGAGGAGAGGAACACCCGCAGGTTTAGCCGCGGTGGCAGTGGAGTGCCGAGCCGGGACACGTCCAAACTAAACTAAAGTCTACCTTCTGGGAACCCCCCCGGGGGGGGGTCAGTCCTCCGGGGTCATTCTGGGTGCCTGTCCAGCTGCATTGATTCATTGTCCACACAGGCCAGGTTTGAGTTGCTTTGTTAATGTTTAGCGAGACAAAGAAGCTATGTGCGGTTCATTTTAGATTGATAAAACACGATACAACACCACCCATCAATCAATAGCGGTGGATCTACATACAAGGAACGGCTCTGTGTTCAACAGCCAGGCCTACAGACCCCGATCACGCACTGCAATCTTTTCCATTTGTGTGACAGGTCATGGGAGCTAAATTGCCGAGGACTTTTAATTTGATACAGAGACTAAACCCCTGACTGTTGGCTGTTTATTTATTAGGTGTTAATCCAACACGGGACTCTATTTGTGTACATTTTGAACCACTTTAAAAATGTCTTTGGTGTTACACCACTACGAACCATGTAGCTCTATAAACAGGCTGCATTTCCCCATGCTGACATACATGATAGGCCTAGGCCTACTAATCGCATGAAAGACACACACAATTGCCCTACATAGCGTTGGATTTAGGCTTGTGTGGGCTATTCAGATGCATTTAATAAAACAGTAGGCCTGATGGACCTACAGTATGTCCTTCAAACAGTAGCTCAATCATTGATGCATTTCTTTTTCTCCAAAATGTCTGGCATGTTTATCGATCATGTATGAATAGGCTATACCCCCCCCCCTTCCCGTACATACACACGCACGCGCGCGCACGCACGTACACACGCACACGCACACGCACACACACACACACACACACACACACACACACACACACACACACACAGTGAGTGGCAGCCCACCCCCCCTCTTAAAACACAGGTGGTCCTCCGCCAATAAAGCAACAGACTAAACATTCCTCTTCTAAGTAGGCTGTCCCCCCCCCCCCCACACACACACATCTATTTCTGTCGACCCTGCTTAACATCTGGGAAAACATGCTCTCTATCTGACCAGCAAATCAATAAGCGATGGGACCAAATTCTAGATGTTATTGGGGATTTTTTTCCTCATGCATCCAAATAAAAAGTTCCCTGCAAAATCCCCAAAGCTCGACTTACTTCTTCCATTCTCCTTCATGCAGGTGATGAGGTCCTTGTACTCCTTGCTGTGCGCCTGGTACGGCTGCGCTTCGATCGTGATGTTCAGCATGGTCTTCAAATTCAGAAAGATCCCCTCCGACAGAAAGTAGTGCGGCCGGTCGTCCTGCCGCAGGTCGTGGAAGATCACCACCGCCCGCGTGGTCCAGTTGAAGTGGGAGTGAAGCGCTTGCGCGAACTCCCCCAGTTTGGTGGTCGACGGCCCGGTGCGCATGATCGTCCGGTACTCGTCCCGCTTATCGAACCCGTACGCGGGACCCCCGGCCGTTATCAACGGCAGCTTCCAGTGGGACGCGAACCGCCCCACCGAGGCCAAGGGGTACACGCAGCCCGGCCCGATGAACACGTCCGGCTGGATGTACAGCTTGGCGTCCACGGCGACCACCTGCGCCCTGCTCTCGGCACACGAGCCCGCCGCGGGGTCTTCCGTGCTGAAGTTGAGGACGGTGACGGAGCGGCCCGCCAGCAGCCCGTACCTGGGCAGCAGGTCCTCCCGCGCCATGAGTATCGCGGGGAAGACCCTCGCCAGAGCCCACGGGTACTTCTGGTGGTTGTCGGGGAGCATCACGGCCACGGTGATGTTGGGGGTGTCGGTGCCGCGGGCCGCCGCTCGACCCCCGGCGAGGGGCAGGCAAACGATGGCCACGAAGAAGCAGTATCCCACCACGTCGCGGTTAAATCTCATGGTGTCTTTTTGGGGGGGTCGTGGGGGTGTTTTTTTTTGTCTCCCACGCGCGCGAGAGTCCCGAGTAAAGCGTCTGTGTGTCCCACAACTCTTCTTTTTAAATGGGAGTAAAGTCAACAGCCAACAGCCGACGACCACTACTCCAACCCAGTTCGGACTTTAGTCCCAGTGGCGTCATTGTTGTGGGGTCAAGTTATTCCGTGAAGTTGGTTTGTTGTTGTGGAGCCGCTCTGGACCTGGTGCTGAGCGGGTCTCCTTGAGAGTGAGAACATCCATCCAGATGATTGGGACTTAAATCACAGCCACCCTCCGCACTGCCCCCATACGTCACATACAAGTGGTCCTGGCCTTCCGCGACGCAGAGGCGCCCCCTGTCGGCGTTCGTACAAAAACACCGCTCTGCGATTCGCTGCTCTGACGTTTCGGACATTTCTCATTCCAACCCTTTTCATTGAAGGGTCAGGCAGCTCCACCCTTACCCTGACACGGTGCACACGGACACACAAACACGCCGACTCAGCAACGAGACACTATTTAAACGCTTTGATTGCATGTGTGATGTCCTAGGATAGGGAGTACCCAACATTGGCCAACTCACAAAAACAGAGTCAGCTCCCAGATAATATACCAATGAAGTCACTTCAATTTACGCCATGATAGCAGTGCAGTTTTAAATATTTGATCATTTTATTTTAAAAACACAATTACAGGCCAATGTAATAAAAAATGCACTGGAACATTTGCGTTCTAATTTGCTGTTGGGATGGAGTGGGACCAGGGTCCAGACACAACAAGATCAACATAACAACGTTGTCACTAGTTTCTTTTTATTGGAAGCCAAGGAGGTAACATCAGACATTCATATTACCCTCAATCACTTACAAACAAGGAAAATATAATTGAAACGCCAGTTATGGGATATGTATTGTCAGCTTATATATATATATATATATATATATAAATATATATGTATTGTCGGAAAGTATATATGATGCCCACATTTGATGGTATTCATTTCTTCTTCTTTAAAATGGAGTCTTAATTTCTTGGTCCACATTTGTCTTGCCTCACGTCTGGTCTGTGTTGCCTTATTCTTTGAGCCATCCCAGCAGCTGTGGTACGTAGTAGGTGATGATGATGTCTGCGCCTGCAACAGACAACAGACACCAGCTTTTACAAACCACGTCATCTACCCGATTTGAAATTTTTAATTAACCAGTGTTGTTAACCTGCGCATGTTGCGGGTTTGTTGACATTTCCAAATGCCTTGCAGTTGCTTAATAAAGGCGGGCTTTCATAAACACAGACAGTAAATCTGTCATTAGTATGAAAAAGAAAATAGACTTTAACTGTGTAGGGCTCGGACATAAAAAGCTTGATGCCTGTCGGGCTCGGGGTCGGGTTCGGTTACTGTTCTGTCGGTCTCGGGTCGGGTTCGGTTACTGTTCTGTCGGTCTCGGGTCGGGTTCGGTTACTGTTCTGTCGGTCTCGGGTCGGGTTCGGTTACTGCTCTGTCGGACGCGGGCCGGGCTCGGGACAGAAAATTCCATCCCGATCCGCACTCTAGCACACACGCACGCACACACACACACACACACACACACACACGCACGCACGCACACACGCACACGCACAGCGCGCCTCACCTGCCCTCCGGAAGGCGGTCATGGACTCCATCACGGCGGCTCTGAGGTCGAAGGCCCCGGCCTGGGCGCCGTGCCACAGCATGGCGAACTCCCCCGACACGTTGTACACCGCCAGGGGGTGGGTGGGGTGCTGCGGGGGTCAAGCACAGTCACTCACAGACCCCGGGTCAGTACGTGTCTCCAGCACGGTCACTCACAGACCCTGGGTCAGTACGTGTCTCAAGGGCCGAGCCCACACTCACAGCATCAGGTACCATTAACAACAGCACACTAGCCCCTTACTGTAGACGTAACGGAGTAGGTTACATAGAAGTGATGTGGATCGATCCTGTTCTAAATCTTACCTTAAAAAACGTAGGATAAGATGTAAATATGTACTTAAATGACCCTCCATGGGTTCAATGCAGCAATGCAGCCCCGACTAGAGATACATTGGTCCACAAAACGATGATGCTTTCTAGGAGTACAGCCAAGAGTTGGAGCTTCTCCAGAAAACAGATCACACCAACGGGGCTGCAAAGCATTAAATAGGCTAAAAAGGATCAAGTGAATCCGGGAATAATCCCGTTGGAAAAAACTATTTTCCAATAACATGTATTGGAAAGTGTCTGAAAAGTACGGCGTGTGTATTCATTGGATAAAACAGCATATTGTTTCAGTTGGGATTTGAGTCATCGTCCAAATAATCGTCAGTTACCTTGTCCTTGACTTCTCTCACGATGTCCAAATAGGGGAGTCCAGGCTTTACCATCAGCATGTCGGCACCTTCTCTCACATCCCGCTCCTAAACCGTCACAGCGTCACACGCTCCCATCTCATTATGAGGCCAACACTTCCACTAAATATATACGGTCACAAATCTGCGTTTGAGTCTCACCACGGCCCGCAGTGCCAGGCCCCGGGCACCAGGGGGCAGCTGGTAGCAGCGGCGATCTCCAAAGGCAGGCTTGGACTGGGCCGCGTCTCTGCAGGAACACACACGTGCACAGATTAAAATGTGGACTCAGCAAGGTTTCGGCTATTTTAATTTCCGAGGTTGGCACACCTACCTGAAGGGGCCGTAATAGCATGAGGCAAACTTTGCGCTGTAGCTAAGCACAGACACCTACAACAAAACAAAAACACATGTTATCCATTATAGATCCATGTTATTAGTTATTTTTCCACTTGGCACTTGGCATTTCCATAAGCATTTTGTCTTACATTTTACTTTGGAATTGTAAATATTTCATCCAATTTATCTCTGTGGTCAAGTGCAATGACAGAGCATGCTATATAATGGTCATACTATATCACCAAATATAATATTGTTTGTGATTGTGAAGTTTTGTGCATGGCTCTTCTCCAGCATACCTTGTTGCCCAGCTCATTGGACATCAGTGCCTGCTTGATAGCCCTCACCCGGCCATCCATCATGTCAGAGGGCGCGATGATGTGACAGCCTGTCGGAGCCAAGCAGGACATCGGAACCCGGCCGGGGCGCCACGTGTACAGAACCATGAAGAAGGCGGTCACGTTTGCATGACTTCCCCGTATTGTGACCGATTGCGGCTCCAAACTTGTTAAAATTTTAATTAACGATCAACATCCTCATGTATTAGTGTTCATCTTTTGGATGAACGCATTAACCAAAACATAACACGCCAGGTTATATTTTGTACATGCCATATCTCACATCCATATTCAATGTTAATATGCCATACCACGTACAAAATAAAAGTAATATTTGGAAGCATTACAATGAATCCATTCATCCATTCATCCATCCATCAATCCAATCCATCCATCAACAACCCTCTTAGTAATCGGCGACTGACATCATGGTGAAGCTGACAGAAACCACTGGTGAGGAGCAGACAGAGTGACAGAGGAGGAGACAGAGGACACGTCCGTCCTGCCCCCACTAGCACCCGTGTCGGCGCTGACGGCCAGCGTACTGACCGGCCCTGGCGTACGCCACCGCCACCTCCCCCAAACGCAGGCAGCTGGCGTCGTTGTCCAGGGTGCCGTCCTCCCGCAGGATACCTGCAACCACACGGGGGACGCGTTAGCGCCCGCGACACGCCGCTGACGTCTGCCATGCTGCAGCCCACCGCTGAGGACCAGAGCAGGCTGCGGCGTGTCATTCGCTCTGCGGAGGAGGTGATTGGCTGCAACCTTCCGCCCCTTCAGGACCCCTCCAGGTGTCCTGAGGCGGGCAGGTAGGATTGTGGCCGACCCCTCTCATCCCCGGACATAAACTCTTTGACCCTCTCCCCTCTGGCAGGAGGCTGCGGTCCATCAGGAACCAAAACACATGAAAAGCTTCTTCCCAGCAGCGGTTGGGATCATGAATCGGTCCCGGGGCCCCCCTCCCCCCCTCCCCCACCCCCCACTGACAATATCACTCTTTGCACTCCTTGCACCATACACTTTATAACACTTACTGTTGCTTGTTGCTTGTATTGTCTACTGTTAGTTTTGTTTTGTTGTTTGTTCACTGTACTGTTGTTGCGCACGAACCACCAGGACAAATTCCCCATAGGTGCAACCCTACTTGGCAATAAAGTTCTTCTGAGTTCTGAGTTCTGAATGGGAAAAGGCCCGCGAGTCGAGGGGAGCCGCGTACCGCAGTGCCCGTGCGCGGTGTAGGGACACAGGCAGACGTCGCAGGCGATCAGCAGCTGGGGGAACAGAGAGCGGATCTTCCTCACGCCGAGCACGGCGGGCGTCTGGTCCGTGTCGGCCCCGGAGCCGCGGTCGTCCTGCCGGCAGCAGCACACGGGTTCACATACAGTGGGTCTTCATCATGCACAAGAACATCTGAACATCTGACTCTGAATGTCTTCATCATGCACAAGAACATCTGAACATCTGACTCTGAATGTCTTCATCATGCACAAGAACATCTGAACATCTGACTCTGAATGTCTTCATCATGCACAAGAACATCTGAACATCTGACTCTGAATGTCTTCATCATGCACAAGAACATCTGATCATCTGACTCTGAATCTACTGCCAGAACTCTCACTTCTGGTCAGAATTCTACACAGTAAAACAATAAATAGCCAATAGGCAGCAAGTAATGAGTAATAACCAATCATATTATCTGTCAAAATTCCCGGTAAGGGCGTCCTTACCTTTTCTATTTTTGCCGGGACACCAAATATCAGCACGCATTTCAAGCCGTTGGCTACGAGAGGTTGCAGCATCTCCTCGAGCTTGTTGACACCGTATCTACGGAGCGAAGGAAAAAACACCACGAGTGGGTTAATCACGGAGTGTTCAGCGTGGACATGAATTTGACAAAACGTGATCATTTCATCCCAAGTCACAAGTAAAACAACCCCCTGTCTGACTCTCCGAGCCCCTCGGGGCCATGCCTCGATCACGCGTCACAGCGTGAACACGTGGCTGACGGGTGTGAACCTTTCCCAGCGGTACTCCCAACGCTGAGCTGAACGTCTGAGTCTAAGAAGGCACGGCGTGGACGTAAACAAAGGAGGACTGGGAGGCGCGATGACCCAACGGATTCCCCTCTTATCTGCGTTCAGCCTTCGAGGCCGGCTCTGGGTACACACCCCGGCCCTGGATTTATCTAAACACCGCAGACCGGGGCCTTCAGCGGCTTCGTGTGACAATGAAAGCAAGTGCGTGAAAGTGGAGTGTTTGCTGGCAATCTCTACCGATGTGGGCGAGGTCTGTTAGAACGCGGTGTAATGTGGTGATAATAATCAACATGCCGCCGATAAACCAATCTACATATTCACACGAGTCATGTCTTCGCTTGGATGTTTGTTATCGGGATCGTGTTGATTATGAACTGGCTTCTGTTTAAGACCCTTACCTGGCCTGACCGGGAAGACTGGCAATGGGCTCCACTGCATCCTCACTGTCTCTGTGAAAGAAATAAGTACAGAAGAAAAGATTAATGGCTTCTCTAATCATTATTCTCTGTATATATATATATATAAAAATGACAATGTATGTTCCATGCACTTTTATAATTGTGTTATGAAGGCATTTTACAATTGCACCATACTGTAAAACAAAGACATTTACGTGATGAAGATTGGGTAGATGAGGTTATCGGGTCTTAAGTCCGCTGCACTTGACTGCCAGATTCTCAGAGTTGGGTGAAAATACCCGCTGTGGAGCAGAGACTCGACGGGCGTCTGCATTTCAGATATCTGCTGAAAAACAACCACAACAAAGATTGAACTTAGGCACAGACATACCTTGTCGTGTTGGCATAGGACATTATGTCCAGCCAGGGTTCTGTTCTGATGTCACCAAGTCACCGTGAAACCTGCTCAACCACGCGTGAACATTTCTTTCAAACCCAACACCTCCCTCAGCCAGACTGTGTCTAATAGGATGCACCCTAGTCTGCATAATGTGCCCCCCATAATACACTAAATTACACTACATAGAAAATTTATATGATAACATGTGTTGGTTCCGTAAAGAAAGACTATTGCATAGTGTACAAATAATGTCCAATATAATCATCGTCGTTTATTATTGATCCAAGTTCAGAAAAAAACTTCTGTAAGTGGGCTGTCAATGTACCTTACACTGACCCACCGCGAATTACTGCGGTAGACAAATACAACAACAGTAAGTTCGGCAGTATATATTGTATTGTATATTGTGTACTTAATTAGTCAAACTTTATATTACAAAACACGTAGCAGGCTGATATAACATGTGCATACAAATGTGACTTACTTTTAGGCTTAAAAAGGCAAAAATGTGCACCTACCCTTGGAAAGCGTGCCTACTGAATCCCACCTTCCTTACTTCCTTGGGATGAGTGACTTAATGCGGCAGCTTCGGCCACCGTAGGAGGTGTAGCCTCGCGATAGTGTAGCGAGCTGAGATCTCGCGATAGTGTATTAACGACGGGAAGACATCAGCTCACCAGCATAAGTCATCTTTTAGCTTCCACATAAATGGACAAAACGCCTATCTTCTGAACAGGTAAATAAACAATCTAACATTAATACCATTTAGCCCACTATAAACGCTACTAATATGGCGTTTGAAACCGATTTCAAATACGTAGCATTGCTTAATGTCAGTTCTCTTGGCTGGCTACTAGCGCTGTAGTGTTGAGTAGTATAAATTAACTGTAGTGTGGAGTTGTAATAATGAACTGTAGTGAGGAGTTGCATTAATGAACTGTAGTGTTGAGTTGTGTTGATGAACTGTAGTGTTGAGTTGTATTGATGAACTGTAGCGTTGAGTTGTATTGATGACCTGTAGCGTTGAGTTGTATTAATGAAATGTAGTGTTGAGTTGTATTAATGACCTGTAGCGTCGAGTTGTATTAATGAACTGTAGCTGTACATGCAGAACAAGCTTGATGCGTGATGATGTATCTAACATTAGTTGACTACATGTCATTCTGATAAACCAGCCCTCCCACTTCGCCCAGTGAACGACGTAGTAAGGTGTGGACATATTAACCTGGCCTGAACATGTTCTGCGTAGAGTAAGGTGAGCTGTCGTGGGTTTTATCCGAGTCATTTTGTAATCTTAAATGGGTTTGTGTTCTTTTGTCCGCTTTTGTTGTAAGGCCAAGACCTATGGAGATACTGACGGATTCTGTATTGGCCCGGTTCTGTCGCCAACCTCAGGCCCCTCTTGGCCTACCGGACTCAAAGATGTAACCGAGAACTCTCTGCTACTCCCAGTGCCTTGTCGTCCAACGTGTTTCCCCCGCTGTCTCCGAATTGACCCGAGTCTGGACTGACGCACCGGCACGTCAACTGGCCTCAGCCAATCAGAACCCTGCTCTCATTCCTTGCCCTCACCTCTTGTCTGGTCTCGCCACACCCCCGAGCCGCGATGCTGTTCTCCCTCAGGGAGCTGGTGCAGTGGTTGGGCTTCGCCACCTTCGAACTGTTCCTCCACCTGGCGGCCATCTTGGTCTTCAGCGTGCTGGTGGCGCTGCGGGTGGACATGTTCACGCCCACGCTGAGCTGGTGGCTGGTGTTCGTGCCGCTGTTCGCCGCCGACGGCCTCAGCACCTACTTCACGGCCATCGTGTCCATCCGCCTCTACCAGGAGAACGAGAAGCGGCTGGCGGTGCTGAGGCTGCTCTGGGTGCTGACGGTGCTCAGCCTGAAGCTGGTGTGCGAGGTGCTGCTGTGCCAGAAGCTGGCGGAGAAGGACCAGGCCAGGGAACTGTGGTTCGGCCTCATCGTCTCGCCCCTCTTCATCCTGCTGCAGTTCCTCATGATCCGCGCCTGCCGCGTCAACTGACCACCCCCCCCCCCCGGGGGGGGAGGGGCTTGACCGGCCCGTTGGTGTCGTGGACGTGGGCGTGGCTTACCGGGAGGGGAGGGGCTCTTCTCAGCCGCACCTTTTTTGGAGCTTTGAAGCATCACACTTTTTTGTGTTCGCACGTCGCCCGCCGGCGCCGGCTCGGTGCCACGTGTTTACAGGCGCCGCTCGGCCACCCCAGATCCCCGCTGCGCTCTCTACGTTTGAATGGCCGTCGAACCCGGGCCAGGGCGCGCGGCGCAGCGCCAACAGCCGACGGGCAGACGCTGTCCTCATCATCGTTCACGATAACAGACCACGGTGCCGCTAACACAGCCTGTTCACGCATTCACTCGTTATCTGCTCTTACAGCATTAAAGCTCAATTATTACCGTTGTTTTCTCGTTTAAAATAAAAACTTTTCTGAGGGAACGCTAGGGACTGTCTGCCGCTGGCGCGTGGCAGACGATCACACGGTGCATTTGCTTTACACTTCGTCGACGGTTCGGTGGAAATTGTTCAAAATGCCGAAACGACACAGAAAATAAAAGGTAACCCTTGAGAGATAACTTAACTAAAGAAATGTTACTCAAAAGTAACAGATTCAAAGTAGAGAGAGTACAAGAAAGTCCTCAGTACAAGTTCCTTTGATTACGAAGCAAGAAAGAAACACTCCATTTTGTTTATTCAATTGCCCAAAGGCTGCTGGGACTAACTTAACATTCAATGTCAGATTGAGTTGAACGATAGTAATGTATATTTTTGTAATGTAAAGCTGAACCGATGTTGTTGCCTACCAGCTGTCCAATGTGGTTGGTACTTCTTTCACTTGCTTACTTAAAAGAACTGGATGGACTGGAAGCTTCCCTCTCTCTCGCTCTCCAAACATGTTTAATTGTATTACATCTCTCTAAGCATATTCATGGGCTGTACGGGCCGCGTTTGTTCCTCATGTGAAGCTCACTGTAATGCGTTCCTTCAGGGTGCATCCACTTTATTTATATTCGTATTTGCCGTTTTCGTACAGTTGTTATTCGTACGTTTGCTGTCACTTGTGTATATTTCTGTAAATAAACGGTCAGTATGTACTTGTTTCTAAGAAAGGTGTGTTCAATCCTTACATCTGATGAGGGGGCCGCATCTGCCTCATCACAAGAAGGTTAAGTTAAGTAGGTAAAGGGGGCGTTTAGCAGACGCTTTTGTCCAAAGGGACTTAGAATCAGTACATTTGTGGGGTTCGACATGTGGACAGTTGGAGGAGGAGGAGGAGGAGGATCACAGGGATCGAACCGCCGACCCTACGGTAAGTGGATGACCCGCTCTGTCCACCCGCTCTGCCCGCTGAGCTGAGATTTGACTGCTCTCCAGAGCCGAGGGGAGACGGGTCAGAGCGTCAGGCCTGCGTTAACCCAGGGGGCGATGGAGGACTCTCTCTCTCTGACAAAATGTGATCCAGATTCAAGTAGGTCTAGTCTGCCGCATTTGCATTTACTCTGCAGCAGCAAGAAATTCTAAATGAGCAAGTGAAAATGATTCAAATGTTGACGGTGAACCCGGGAAATGTTTCCACAGACGTGGATATTTTCAGAGCTGCAGTGGTAGGAGACATCTGGCGGATGAGTGCGCAGTGGGTAGGCGAAACATTAAACAGCCATAACACTATTCGGATTACACACAATCTTTTACTTCCTTCAATCAATATTGTAGCATTCTGAAGGGAGTTTCACCTGCCTGGAGAATGAAGTCTTTGTCTGCTGCTGTCGCCATGGTTACTTTGGAGCCACTTGTGATATGAGTGAGACCTTTTTTTTTATCTTTACGTTTAATGCGCTAATCCTTGTGGAAGATTAGCTATTATAAACTTGATCTGATTTAGACTGTACATGCTCATGTGTTTCTTTGTTTTACAAACATCTTAATGTACTATAATTTGTTGATATATTGTGGCCAGCTCAAATAGGGGTTATCTCCAGCGTCCCTGCTCAAAGTTCCCACTGAGGTCTGTTACAGATAAATATGCAATACCTACCTAACCCATGGACAGATGGAGTATGTCTTTGTGATAGGCGCTAGGCTGTATAGTGCTGGACTATGCACGGAGTATACCTTAACGTTAACGTTAACGTCAAGCTGCGTCTCTCATTTCCACCACTAGGTGGTAGTAATACATTGTGCGGTATGGGTTTACTGTGTGGGTAAATACATTAGTGTTTGGCTCGGTTCTGATCTGTCACCATGAACAACGTCTATGCTCAACTGAACAAGAAAACGAAATAAAGATTTACCAAAATGATTGCATTAGGCCTACCTTCACATGATGAATACTAACTGGCTTTTAAGACCCATACACGAAATAGACCTACACAGATACGCGATAGTCTTCATTTTTTAAAACAACATCACATTTCATTAGGCTAAGTAGCCTATACATATAATTCACGAAAAGCCAAGCTCAGAATAGCCTTATAAATAATCATAATTATCGGTCTCAATCGGTGGCGTTAATAGGCCGAGGTACACGTAATAGTGGTCTGATTGTTTGTTTTGATCTGAAAATACGGTAATATCAAGGCGCACACAGAATCGGAGCAATCACGGGACAGGCCGCCAGAATACACACACTTGTTGTCTATGACCTGTGTAAGACCCACGGGCCTACCTGTATTTTCCAATGACTATGTTCCCCGCTTCAAAGCCGCACACCAGGGGTTGCGTAGACCTATTATTAGTCGTGAAATGATCAGTCTTCAGTCACAACAATACCCATTTCAAACAGTTTGCATTCTTCAGAGGTGATTCACATCCAAACATTGTGCAAAAGTTACCGGAGAGGTTGGCCTATACTGCACGCTTCGAGTTACGTGTCATTGCATACGGAACAGGCTTGTGTGTCCGGGGCTCAGGTCGGTCGGACAAGAGACTATTATCCCATTCTATATGCTCCCAGCCCATGTTAGCCCACCCCAAATCCCCCCAATACATTATGCCACGCTGCCTCAGCCTTCATTGGACGCCCTCTCTCGAGTAGGGAGGAGGTAGGGCAGAACGTTGATTCCTTGCCCCCCGGAGTTGGAAAGTGCTGGCGTTAACCCTGGATGGGGCGTAGGACTGCTTAACACATCTTTGACTAACTTTCATTCCAGATTGAAATTGGCCTGGTAAACTGCATTTTTTCCCCTGTATCTCGTGACGCTGTATAATGTCAGCATGGAGACGCGCGCCGTCCGAGCCGCGGTGATCATCGTGTGCGCTCTGCGTTGTTTCACTCCGAGCGCCGGAGAGCTCAACCCGAGGGGCAGGAACGTCTGTGAGTACATGTGAGTATGAGTTTATTTTTTTACATTTTTTTGTCGCCTGATGGCAAGACTTAATTCTGACTTTTTCTTAGCAATTCGGCGGACAGTCGCTCGCCTTCACGGATAAGATGTCGATCCTTCCGTTAGAAAGTTATTCAAAGTTACGTGACGGACAGTTGCAGGTGAAGACATAGTAAATTAGCTCATGAAAAAATATGAAAACTTTTCCTGTTGAACCCTGAACATGTCTCCACAGTCCCGGACATTTTCAGTGCTGCAGTGGTTGGACACATCTGGCCGAGGAGTGCTCAGTAGGTAGGCAGATGCACACCAGACAGCCACGTGGTCCACCAGGATTACATTAGTCATCGTCGTGTTGTTGTCCACCTCCTCTAATGACGCGCTAATGATGATTCTTCCAGCGACATGCGAGGGGAATTTCACCTGCGTTGAGAATGAAGTCTGCGTTCGGCCCAATGAATGCCGCTGTCGCCATGGTTACTTTGGAGCCACCTGTGATATGAGTGAGGAACATATTTTCATCTTTTGCATTGGATGCGCTACTCCTTGTTGAAGATTGTCTTTCAGAAACGTGATCTGATTTAGGTCTGTGTATGAGCCGTGTGAGGAGCCAACAGCCCATTGCATCAACAGACCCACGTCAGATTCAAGTGCTGACATGGGTGAATGCTGAATTGCTGAATTGCAACTTTTTAATGCATGTCGCTATATACTTTTCCGTGCTTCTGTGTTCCTGTGTTTTACAACCACACGTAAAGGATAATTTAGTAATGAATGTGGCCCGGCTCCATAGGCCTACAACAGGGGGTCATCTCCGTTCCCAGGTCTCTTAAATCTCAGATGGAAGGGGGGAACAGAGTTGATTTATGGTTGCAACCTGGATGTAGACAGAACGGTTATATAAGTTATATAAATCCTACATTTGAGTGTGTGTGTGTGTGTGTGTGTGTGTGTGTGTGTGTGTGTGTGTCAACAGATGGTCAAACTGCAGTCCCGCTTTCATTCACGACATTAATATTACCAAAAATATTGACTTAATAACACTTATCACTGACACCCCCCCCCCCC
>OMKI01007629.1:11500-41139 GCA_900302315.1 Phycis blennoides
AAAAAAAGAAAGAGAAAAAAAGAAAAAGAAAAAAAAAAAAAGAAAAAAAAGAAAAAAAAGAGAAAAAAAAAAAAAAAAAAGAAAAGAAAGAGAGAGAGAGAGAGAGAGAGAGAGAGAGAGAGAGAGAGAGAGAGAGAGAGAAGAGAGAGAGAGACAGAGAGAGAGATAGAGAGGGAGAGAGAGAGAAGAGAAAGAGAGACAGAGAGAGAGTGAGAGAGAGAAGAGAGAGAGTGAGAGACAGAGTGAGAGAGAGACAGAGAGAGAGTGAGGGACAGAGAGTGAGAGACAGAGTGAGAGAGAGACAGAGAGAGAGTGAGAGACAGAGAGGGAGAGAGAGAGAGAGACAGAGAGACAGAGAGAGAGAGAGAGAGAGAGAGAGAGAGAGAGAGAGAGAAAGAGAGAGAGAGAGAGAGAGGGAGAGAGAGAGAGAGAGAGAGAGGCCTATGAAATATTAACAGTGCCTCCATTTCAAGAAGCCCATATGTTAACAGAGCACAGTGTGCTGTAGCGGGAGAAGCCCCCCCGGCTGGCCTGGGCCGGGGGTCCCAAGCTCATCTGGGTTTTAAGTCCTGGACCTGGAACATTCACAACCAGGAGCCCGAGTGTGAGCAGCGACTTGTGAGTCTATTCCGGACCTTATCAATCATTGATGACTTTTAAGTGAACGTTTACTGAACCAAATGTGCAAAGTGCAACAAAGTATGAACTGAGAGTCGGCCCGGAATTGGACCGACTACACCAAAACCATTGGTGTGAAAGCGCCCGAAAAATAAACGTTGTTCAGGTTCGACAATTTTTGCAATGATGACCGCCCTCCAGGAGCATCACACCATCAAAACTCAATGACAATGTGTTGCAGCATGGGTCATCTGTGGTGGTGTATTAAAACAATCACACATCTCTATGGCATTTTGAGTGATTTCAGATTTTTTAAGTCATTTGTTTTGACTTCAGAAAGGTATTCGACAATCTAGCGGGAGTGCCAACAACAACACTTTAGATTTTTGGTGACAACACTTTTGATTTGACAAATATAGGTCAGCCTAACATTAATAATAATACTAACACCATGACAATGGGGACGGTGTGAATAAAATCCTAATGGTGGCGCATCCAACAAGATCGCTAACCCAGTGTGTAGTCCTATTGAGGAGACGAGGTGTTTCAAAATGTCCCGGGTGGACATAACATGAAAGAAGCTGTTTCAGGGTTATCCTTCCAGCTCCACTACAGCAAAAAACAGGGCAAAAAAACTAATGTGTGTGTTTGCGCAAACAATCGCTGCTTTTTCTGCGCCTTAAAAAAAACGAGTCCACGAATACTTGTTGAGCTTTGGACCGTGTATTTGTGCCGTGTCTTTTGTTTATTCCTTGCATCCCTCCCTATGACACATGCGTTATCTGAGGTAAAGCGTCGTTCCGGTGATAAAAACGTCTTAAGTGGCTCTTTAAAATCATAATTGATGGCGACATAATACATAAAGCAACGTAACAACACAACAATGGCAACAGCAGCGTCGGCTCGCCCCCGCAGCCCCGCAGCCCCACACGTGCCGAGCGACCCCGCGGGCCCCCCTACCTGTTCTGCCGTTGATGGTGAAGAAGCCCTGGGGGTTGCCGCTGGTGATCCTGTAGGACAGCTTGTCGCTGGCCTTGGCGTCGGGGTCCACCGCCTCGATCTGGATGATGGACACGTCCTTGGGCGAGTTCTCCATCACCGAGGGGTAGTAGGCGGGCTCCGAGGTCTGCGGCGCGTTGTCGTTGACGTCCTGCACCTCCACGTAGACCTCCACGAAGGCCGACAGCGGCACGGCGCCGCGGTCCGTGGCGTACACCGTCAGCCAGTAGTGGGCCGTGGTCTCGTGGTCCAGCAGCTCCTGGGTCCGGATGACGCCTGTGTGCGCGACGAGGGGAGGAGAGAGGTGATTTAGACCCTGAGCCCTCTCCGCGGGAGTTAAAATGGTAATGGACGAAGCCATCGAGTGCGACGCTAAAACCTATTGCCGCGCCCCGCTGCGAGGCATGTCGGGTTTATCAATGAAGACGAACGGCAAAAAGGAACGGCGATAGGCCTGCAACGTGGGACACGCTACATCGTGCTTTCATTGCCGTTTTGAAGAGCTCTTGCATTTGCATCCTTCGAAAGCGCCCGTCTGTGTGTGTGTGTGTGTGTGTGTGTGTGTGTGTGTGTGTGTGTGTGCGTGTGTGTGTGTGTTTTACTGCCATGTGGGGGCTGTAGCCTTCAGCTGAGCAAACAGCGGGGCTTTTAGAGGCACATGTGATGAGATGTGAGGTTGCTCGAAAGTGTTTTAATGGAAAAGTGAAGAAGCCAGGTGTAAAAAAAAAGAAGGATATCAGGATATTAACAAGCCAACGTTAACAGAAAATTACAAATAAACCCCCCATCCATCTTACAAGCACGGTGGCATCTAGTTTAACAGTGGCTGTCGCTCTTGGCTTTACAAAAGAAAAATATGTGTATGTATGCACGCTGTTATGGCATGGTTTGAAACAATCGACGATAGAGATGTGCTACAAAGATATCACACTTTGGTGAATATACTGTAATATAAGCCCACACTGTGCCACATGGCACACAATAAGTTTTGCTGTGCTCTCCTATCAACAGTGTAGTAGCCTGACCGACATGACACCACTCGTACAATGTACACATGTTGTGCCTCAGTGAGCACAGATGGGAAAAAATGCTAGTCTGTGAAAAATGAGTTGTTTCTGGACTGCGTAAGTGTTTTCCACCCCATGTTTGTATCCGTCAACGAAATACAGCAAAGTAGGCGAAACCAGGAACCGTTGTCAGGGCAGCAGCTTGCTTCTCAACTCAAGAACTGAAAATGAAACTAAACTTTTCCTCATGGAATGAAATCTGACTATTGCACATAGGCGTTATCATCACCACAATAAAACAGTGCGTGCTCATGTGTCTAAACGATTGATTGCTTACATTCATTATTTCCAGCAACAGGGTAATTTGTATCCAGGTAAACAGGCTCTTTGACTTGGAAGGCGCCCGAGTGGCCATGATGTCGGCGAGTTTGTTGCAACCGTGATACTTTTTATGACAGCAGCCTTCTGGAAAATGGAAATGACCTGTTCTTTGGAATCATAAAGAGCGTTTGCAGGTCTGGAGGTCGGAATAAAAGCACAAGCGGGAGTACACGCCCTGATTATGGAGAGGAACTAAATTAATTTATAATTCTTATCAGGGCAAAGCCTTGCAAGCTCCACAGCCAACGTTTGCTGGAGGACCAGATAAGGGCAAAGAGAAGTCATGCATAGTGAAGAGACTTCCCACAGCAAACTCTTCACACTTTCCTCAGCCCTCACAAAAGCCATTGTTCACTCGCTGTAACTCAATGAACTGCACTGCAGGACTGCAACTGAGAGCAGGCAGAGGCCCCGGCCGCCTGAGGCTATGAGAGATCTCTGGGTAAAAAAACCCACCTCCATGGGTCTGTCGCTAAAATCTCCCTTTCAAGGGACTTCTAACCCTAACCTCATACATCCTCCAGGTACTGGGGTTTTTTTTTTCGTAGACGTCCTGCGACTCTCTGGCTGGGGGAGCCTTCTTGTTGTTACTCATCGTTACAAGTCCCTGAAGTTAGCTCGAGGCTTGTAATAAGGGAAGCAGTGGGGAGGCTGGCATTGGGGGGGGTTGGAGGTTTGGGGGGGTCGGATAGTTCCCTGATGTTTCCCCGAGGCGGAGATCCATTGGCAGGAGGAACAGCAGCCAATATCTCCTCAGCGCTCCAGCGCACTGGTGTACAAGGATAACACTCACCGGGTGTTACGGGTTCACTGATGGAGATGTGCCTGAAAATCATCTTTAGAATCATGTGGTGTGGCGCGGGTGGACAGACAGGGCGGGATTTCTTATGAGACGGGCAAAATATATATATATGTATTTATCTACTTTCAGGGAATGAACTCAGCCTAACTTGGGATTTGCTTTTCTGTTTGTGAGCGTGATCAACAATATTCATATTTAATCGCGAACTCCTAGCAACGCTGTGGATTGACAACGCCTGTTTGACGCACCGCTCCCTAGATGGTATTTCGGTAGCCCGATACTATTTTACAACACGGCGCCATTGAATTCGGATCTCTGCATCTGCGTTTCGCTTCACAGATCTCAGCAGAAACAGCTTAACAGGGCAGACGCTGTATTTTCATCATACCCTGTAATAAGAGCCTGCAAAACTCTAAGATAAGATAAGATACGATATGGAGAGCATCAATGGAACCCGCGGGACATTGGAGAGACAGCAGCAAGATACATTTTGTCTGTTAAAGAAGGAGTTGCAGGATTGCTGTCCCGGTATATTGTTCAAAAAACAGACTTGGTCTACGGAGCACAGCTGACTCAGGGTTAACACAAAGGTGACGGCAATATGAAATGATAACATGACATGACGTGTATTTGTCACAAAAGTAATCCCTTCGGGTTTCACATCAAACATCGCCACATAACTGTATATTGGCAGTTAATAGAACAGTAAAAAAAATAAAAGTCTATTAAAATACCAACGAAAAGGTACAGCCTTAACCGCTGGTTATGTTCTTGCCTAAGCTGACAGCAAACTGCATAAATCAAGCTTGCCACTGCAAAAATATGATGTATGAAACTGCAAATGTACCATGTATTAATATAAAATGTGAGTGCAACTCTGACACTCTGGGTGTGCTGAAAAGGCCCACTCAAGTCAAGAGAATTCATGAATGTTTAAAAAAAATTTAGCGAAAAGGCAGGACTTGGAGCAATAAGAGTCAGGAGGGGATAAAAAAAAAAAAAATGGGAGTATGAAAATGAAACAGGAAAAAAAGACATTTCTCTTTTTTTTTTTCAAAATCCAACTGAAACATGGAAACCGAGAGCGAGACAAGAGAGGATCTGTTGCTCGGCCGTGTGTGCACATGCAGTTCAAATGGCGGGGGGTGGGACCGTTTGCGCGCTAATAGGACATAGCGCGAGAGTGAGCGCATCAGACATTTTTTGAGCTGCTGCCAAGCCAGTGCCTATGCTTGAGCACTCATCTGCTTGACGGGCAGACACTGACCTAACACAACAATTTCACTCCCACAAATGTCACGCGGCCGGCCGGCTGGCTGGCAAGTGGCGATGTAGATATCGGCCAAGGAGATGAGTTAATACGCCGGCGTTATCGGCAAGCGGTGGACGGAAGGCGAGCCAACACAACTGTGGGCCCTGCGTTTGACTCAGTGGCCACGCGAGGGTGACGGTCAGGGGGGGCCGTCCTGGTAGTTGTTGTTGGTTTATGTAACGCGCGGTTCTTTTGGTTGATATTCCAGCGCAGATTTAACACGCAAAATAAACACAGGCCAACAAAAAGGCCTTTGGACTATGAAAGGTGTGTTTGCAAATGTTAGGCCTTTGTCAAAGGTGAATCATGGACTGAATCACTGGCACACCCATCTCATTGAACATTTTCTCTCACTAAAGGAAGTTGCAAAACCTGCCTTCAGGCCAATAAAACATGTGACTGTGCAAAAACGGCTGCCAGATTTCCTTTTTTTTTTTTCAACGTCAATCTTTTCTTTGCCTAAGGGCATTGTTCTGTTAAAATACTGCACACAGTAGAGGTGCAGTGAGGCTTTTTGAAATAGCCGGTTTTAAAACATGATATTTATTGGTAATATCACTGGACACAAAGTCATTCTCCCGAACAGATTCATATTAATATGAAGATTATTCTAAATGAGTCACATTCAGGTGAACCTGAGCTGAAGAATTTACATTTAACACTTGAGAGGAGAGGTAACTGAGATCATCTAGAACTATGTGCCGATGTGCCGATTATGCGAAAAATAAGCCAAAAGATTAACAACCCTAAAAAGTTATTTCTGAAGTTAACTGCAGTATTGCCGTCTACCCAATGTCTTGTTGTATAAACAACCAAGTATATAACTCTGTGGCTACCTTTTCTGCAGCCAATTAAGAGAGTTTAGTTATCATAGCCAAAGGCCTTTCCAGTAAAACATAAAATCGAAACTCACTCCTTTCAGAATCGAGGTTCATTGTTAATGACGGTGTCAGTCACAGGAAAGCATCATGTTTCTGGAGGAAAGCAATTCATATTTGCATGTTTAATTTTCTAATGATATACAACAAGCCCACGGGGCACGAGACAACAGTAGAAAAAATATATATTTGTTTTTTTGGGGGGGGTTGGCTAATATTACTTTGGGTTAACAACACTGTTGCTGTCGAAAACCTGCAAGAAGCTCTCCAATAATTTATTTCAGCCGGAAAGAAATTATTGGATGGCCCACGTGTCTACCGAGCCTCTCGGCTACTTATGAGCTCCATTTTAGCGCATAAGCGGAGTCTTGGCTAAACAAGGCTAGGCAGACCAATTGCTCAAGCTAGCGAGCTAGTCGTGTGTTTTGGGGAAGTGGCTATGGCGGAATGCCTGAAGAAGCGGTGGGATTATTTTGGTTGGATACTTTCAAAATCGAGTTTACTCTGCTTGGTTTCTCAAATGCCTACCCCTGCTTTAACTTCACCCATAGTGTCCCTGTGAAGCAGTCTATGTGCTTAGGAAAAGTATATTTAGAGATTGCTATTTGTACTGCACGTCTGTGTCCCAGCAGCGCTCACACACGCACAGGCACGTCCTGTGAATCATTGTCAACTTGTTTTCCAGCAAATCACTTAATTTCACCCACATTGTACTTGTGAAGCAACATGCGTAGAAGTGGTAGCTGGGATAGAATCGAAGCCCAACACATCCATATAATTGCCTCCTCCACTTTTTCTCGAGCCGGCGTCAGTCAGTCTCGTCACTCACTGAATCTCTAATGGAATCAAAAACATATTGCCACATATGACTTTACCTCGAGATCACGTCTTCCAACTACTAAAGCCGTCTATTAGTCACATGATTTTGTAATCAACTGACAACATGCCATCATCTCCCACTAACGCGTTGGTCTCCACCACGGTAACACAGTGTCATCGGGTCCTCCAGCGCGAATCTATGGAAGAAGAGTGCTTATTTCCTATCTACTCATTATTCAATGGGCCATGAGTATTTAAACCCAGCACGGCTTATCTCAGTAGGCTAAGTAGACACACAGCATTGTAGGTTAGACAATGTCATATATGCTACAATGACCAGTGGCTCACCTCTTACGTACTGTAGTGTTCTCCATACATTGATTTATTTGTGGTGGCCTGCCACAATATCAACATTGACCACTACATTGATACTTGATACATATATCGAGAATATCGATCCCTGTTCCCATTCACACATGACACTGTGCAGAAAATCGTCTGGGACTTTGCAGGTAAGACTGCATATGTAAAGGGGATTTACATCACACGTCCACTGGCTTACCAGGTTTTTGCTGTTGTAGAGACAGATTTCTAAATAGCGATTTAAATCCATTGGGAACATTGGGAAAAGTAAGACTATCTAGTTTAATTGTGTTTTAGGTAGACTATTGTTCAGGGCAGGGTACTATTTTTGTCGCCTATTGTGTAGAAATATTGATTCATGGCTCATGCCTGTGATCATGTCTGAAGTTCTTGGAACTGTTTTTGGGAGTCATTGAATACCTGTTGAATATCCAATAACTATAACTTAACCAAACTTAAAGCTAAGCTAGGCCATTTAGAAGCATTTTTTGTCATATTGGTTGAAATTCACTTCACATCACAACAGCCATCAATAAATCAAATGCTCCAATGCTATTTCTTTTAAATATCTAGTATCTGTGGCTCTAGCAGGCCTATTATAAGTCAGTCATTTAATGTGGCCCAAATGAAACGATTGGATGGCCTACCTGTCTGTGTACTTAGCTACCTGGCTACCTGCTCACACTCTTTGCGCGTGACTAAATCTTCCACAACACAGCAGACAAATTGCTAAAGCTAGCAAGCTAGTCCTGTGTTTTCAGGGAATGGCTTTGGAGGGATGCCTGAAGGGAGGATTGGGATCTTTTTAGGTTGGATATTTTATTAATCTATCTTACCCTGGCTGGTTTTTCCAAATTGCCCACCCTAGCTTTAAAAAAAACATACAAATAATTTGGTGGGAAACACTGTACCATACACTCCAGTAGAATGTCAGCAAGGTATAAAGGTACGAAACAATACAGGACCCAATCCCAGTTAATTGCAGGGTTGGTCACCCTACATATTCTAATATTACCATTCATACTGTTTGTTTTAACGCATAAATAAATATTTATGCGTTAAGGCCTTAATATTTCCACAGTAGCTTTTTGAGCATATAAATGGCAGAAAAACAATTGGCATACTGTATAGACTTGCATGAGGAATAGTCTGTGTGGGCTGCCAACCTGCCTTCTACTTCTGTGATCCTATTTGTATCCACGCTTGGTGTCATTGTTGAATTACACATCATTACATAGTGGTAACACCTTATCATTGATTTAAGGCGTGCAGAAGTAATATCAATAGAACACGACAGGACAAAAAATATGACGTTATTGAACCCAGATATCACTAACACCTAATGTAATGAATGGCACAGCACAGCAGCCCAGCATATGTCATAAAGAGCAGTATATAAAGATATGCATTGTGATGGAATGATGGACTGATACTGCAAAATGTTAAGTCTGCCAGGTTTCAAGTGTGTTTGAGAAATCAAGTCAGGTTGTCAAATGCAAACAATCTGAAGCAATAAACAAGGATTGTCACAGTTCCACAGCCAAAATGTAATTTTCAACGGGTTTGAATTTCGCAAAAATTGTTACTCTTCCTCATTCTCTGTTTTTTTCATTTCTGCATTTCAAAATAAAATAGTAAGCCCAGACAACCCTTTGAGAAAAATAGATAACTGAAAAAAAACATACATCGATTTGGAATGATTCTCAGGGGGCGTTTTGTAAACCACTTCCAAATAAGCCAGCATTAGGAGCCAGCTTGCTTTTTGCCAGTCTATTTGGTCAAGGCCAGCACGTGACAGGCTCTGTGCTTTAATAGTTAGAGCTTTCTTTGAACCACCTAATATAATTCAGTTTACCCCTACCCGCATTCCTCGCTCTTCTGACGCCTCAGCTCACATGCTTACATAAACTTTCTCCGCTCTCCCCCTACAACCACCACTCTATAGCCCTGGAAACATGCTTCAAATTCCTTCACCACGCTGTTGAGCCAAGTGTATCAGGTAGAGTCCAGAGCTTAGCCTTAGATCGCTATTGGCTAGCTATTTGCCGCCATTCAATATCACAGACGTCAACAGACAATGCTGAGTTTGAAATATTTGTGTGGTATTGGTATGTAGGCCTGGGCCAGCGAAGAGATACATCTTACTAGAACAACGCAGACAAAGGTGAGAGGATGCCTATGAGAACAAAATAATAAGATGAATTTCTGATGTGCTCCCTCTTTCCTCATAAGCCTTTTACATAGCCTGTTCAAAGCGGGAATATTGTGGCATTATTCTGCCTCGCCTTCTGTGTACAACACAGAATGGGGGAGCGTTGTTGCCAGCAGCGGCAGCAGTAACAGAGCCAACGTCTGTGTAAAAAAGTAGAACTGGCATGGTGGGAAAGGGGTGTGACGTTTTGAGGGCCTCATGTGTGCGACCCACCACCGGGGGAATGAAACATCTCTGAAGAAAAGGACTAGCTAATGTCTCTGCCTTCGGCGTCTAAGGTCCGCGCACCTTTATGCCTTTATGCGGCCTGCTTCTCTTCAATGTATCCTCCAACGTATTTATGATTGCACAAACACCACGGCCTGCATGAATCCTCCGTTGTAAAGTTTCATATCAACATGTTGTATACGCGACGCAACTTTGCTTGTGTTTGAAGGGTGCCAATCGGCTAGCAAAAGCATTAGCATTAGCAACACTCTAGAAAGCAATTTCACCGCCTGACGTGTATGATAAAGGCCACATAAGACGCTGTTTGTAACCTCTGATTTGGAATGCCAGCATGCTATGTAGCAGCACATTGCTTTGTTTAGTTCTGTGTAAAAAAGCAAAGCCAGCCATCGTGACAGATTTTCTTTACAGCAATATTGCAGGGGACTCCTGTGTGAATATCATCAAAACATAGGCCTACATGGATGTGCAAAGAAAGGAGAAAACCTTTGCATTTCCTTTCTCCTGTTGAGAAGGTGAATGTTCACTTCGTCTTCAATGTTATCTTACTGTTTTGTGTTCTAATCAAGAGACCTTGGAGACTGTTCATGTTCTTACCAGAAAATAAACTGTCTGGACCATTAATTAGGATAAAAGCATTTGCCTTCATAATAATACAGAACAGTACATAAACTCTGTACAGACAAATACCTGAACCTGTTTATTCAGGTTCATGTTGCAATGTTGGTATAAATGGGGGCATGGTGTGTTCTGTTCAGTTGTGTTCTAGAGAGATGCATCACGACAAAGTAGGTCTATGACCTCAAAGTGATGCCTATCTTATCTACTCAAATGTCCTGGGCAAACAGCTATGTCCTGGCAGGTTAGACTGATACACCCGTAACCACTTCCACTTCATCACAGAGGTTTTTATACTATCCCAAACTAGCCGAAAACCATGACTTTTACAGAATTCCTTTAGAAACGGAATAACTTGGACAATTTACGAACACCGAATACATGCTGAAAAAATATTATTGTTTAAAAACAGGATAGACCTACAAGCTTACTCCAGCTTGGCTAAACTATGTTATTAAATAAGATGGCACTGGCACGTTTGACTACTCCATTTACCACCTCTGTTACTACAGTGATCCTAATGAAATAATTGTCATGCTTACCAAAGCAATCAAAGGATCTCTCCTCTTACGTCCAAGGCGCAAATTGTGCAATTACTACATGCTTCATAGGGAGTTCCTTAACTTTTACAACATGTCTCCCCATGTTGTTAACATTCATTTATGCTTTTATTAATGAAGGTCTTCGTCAAGTAAAAAACCTATTAGGGCATACCAGGGCTGCTCTGATTGTCTTAAGGAGTGGGGATAATGTTGAAGGCCCTTTGAACAGCCTTTAAACGAATCCCCCTAATGAAGATCACATTATTATGAGCTAGCGGAGCTTCACCTCTGGGCACCCAGGTGTTGAGGACTGTTGGACATAGAGCTGATTCGGTTCACGTTGCAACACTAGTTTGTCCTTGGGAACAAAAGTCCATATGCTCTGAAAAACAAAATATTCTGCAGATAAATTCTCTTTTGATAAAGGAGCCCTACAGCATCAAGGACACAAGCCAGCCTAGCTTTTTTTGGAGGTAATTGTGTCAAAAGATGTACGCAGACAATTCCTGTGCACGGTGCATTTCAACAATGCACTGTGCATCACAGGCCACAGTGGCGTTATTCCTTCACATTGATATGAAGATAAATGACAAAATAGAGGTGTCAACTTGCAAAAAAAACCTGGGCGATTTAGGGTCATTGAGCTTCCTAAAAAATACAAATATCAATTGTTGTCAAGTATTTGGAGTTGTCCCAGCTGTCAAGTGTCCTATTTGTTTGGGGTAAGACTAGATTGATTGGAAAAAAATATATTTGATTGTCTAATCTGATATTTCTGTACCGCTGCACAATGAAAAACGATGGATTTGCACAATCAATCTAAAAAAGTATCTGTCTTGATTCCACACAGTTTGACTCAGAAATAGTTGTATATCTTACATCACCCAAGGAGGGCAAATACAAGCAGTTTGAAGCACAAACTCATGTTTTTTTAAGCCTCAGTCAGGTATACTTTACTTTTATCCTATACTATACTATACTATACTATACTATACTATACACTATACTAACGTCTGCTGCTTACATATCATTGTGCAAGATGCCTAACCCCTACCAGTTTCTTAATAACATGTAGGGCTGCCTGTATTCACTGTACACATTTATGAGCTCACTATGGGCATACATCTGAAGGGCATTGATAACATCCTCACAAATACCATATTATGCTGTGTTTGTTTCCTTCTGCATACATGTGAGATGTAAAAGTAAAAGTGTGCAAATAATTCTGTTATAGATCACAAGTGATTGAAGTCACACCGACGTGGGAACAATACACAGACGCAATTCAAGTGCATCATCATCATTAACCCCAGCTCCAAAAGCATGTCAACAACAGCATGCCCAGAATTTACACGGGGGGCGCCATCTGCACGAGGGACCTTTACAGGGTTTCCAAAAGACTTAATGGGATGAGAGAAACACAAACCTTTAACAAGGGAAAGTGTGCTTTTAATTTACCTTCCTCCAATCAACTTTGGCCCAGTGCACATTCCTGGTCCCATCGTCCCAGCAACAGCACACAGGCAAGGACGGCGCGGAGTCATGTGACATTGTGCAGCCACACTTGCCTCAAGCTCAGATACTAAACAAAAATGACACTGAAAAAACTCACTATTGAAACTAGTGAGAGATGGATTCAAATTGCAGGAGCAACAACTAATCCTTACATCAAAAACCAAAACAGCCGGTGCATCTGTATGTTTCATATATATTATTGCTGGAGAAAAGGGGGAAAAAGTAACACTTAGTTGATATTGAAAAAAAACTGAACTTGTTTATTTCTGTACGAAACTGTCATTCGTCACAACAAAGCTCTCATTCAAAGTACGGACTGCTAACAACTTCAAGTTAAAGGGCAATGCATACATTATCTAGCAGGAAAGGGCATTGCATGCATTATCTAATGAGCAGGCTTCCGCTCACGCTGAATTGAGACGTCGTCTGCTTTCACAACTGGCAAAATAGTTCACATTTATTGAGCATCTAATTGCGACACAGCCGAAAGCCAATGGAAGCTGGTTAATGGAGATTTGCTTGTCTATACGTTGTTAATAATGTTTTACAACCTGTGCTTAGGATACACTGATGTGATAATTGTTTGAACGCATATGCTGGAATTAGTACTTAGATAGTGTTGGTAAACTCTCTCTCTCTGGGGGTTGCTTGGCTCGCTCTGCGCCACAATTCCAATGCCCCACCGGCATCCACTGGCTAGCAGCCTGAGGCAAGAGACATTCTCTTCATACAACAGAATGTGAACCACGTTCGACAAGGCAATCTCCAAGGAGAATCTGTGTCCTTGCTTCACATTCTATGAAGAATTGCCTAAAGTAAATATCATCCTCTTCTATAAGTCTAGCCCGAAGACACTATGTCTGCTGGTGCTTATTATGGCTTATTTAGAAGAGGGCTATTCAAACAAAGAATTGCTATTGAGTATATTGGGTTGGGTCTTTTTTACATGACTTAAAACATTGCAAAGGGAAAACTTGAAATGTAGGCCTGCTGTCGTTTGAATGACTCTTTCTGTGTTTCCACACAAATCTTACCATGAAGTTGGCACATTTTACTGTTAACATTTTTGGGCTGCTACAGGGCTTTCAAATGAGCAATCAGATCAAATCAATGAAATCAAAGTCATTTGAGTTTGTTGTTAGAAAAATGGCTCCAACTTTAACCAAAGTATGGAAATGGGGTTGAAGCACAACATGTTGTAATAAATATTCCTCGCTGTGCATAATAAACCTTGTGTTTCAGTTTCTCTGGGCTGTTTAAGGCACAACAGGGAGTCAAAGCTGGACACAATAAGAGCATATTGCACAAGTTCCAGTTATCAAATGTCACACTTAGACATGTTGAAAATAAGTCTGTCTGTCAGATAGGATTTTTCTTCGAACATGCTCCTCATCAAGTGAAAAGCGTAGTATGTTGTAGTAGTATGTTGTTTTGGAAAAACCTCATTACCAACATACATTACCATCACCGAGTGCATAACACTATCATAGCCACAATTCCCCTATCTACACTATCACAATGTGACTGAGCACATGCAGGAGCCAAAATGAGCCAAAATCAAGGCAAGTACACTCACAAACGACCTCAGGCTAACGTTTTGATGTGCAAGCCTAGACTTAGACAAGTAACTAAATGCAGGTGGTGCACTCCCACAGGGTGCCATTTTGAAAGAACAACAACCAGACAAATGAAGGCAGAGCGTATAAGTCCCATATTTTGCAGCCAAGATTTTAAATCTGAAACTTTGCCACAGTATGAAAAGACAAGTGTTTAGCTAAACTTCTGTTCAATGAAAATAATGTACATGGCAAATGTGTACATGGCAAATCCATCCGGGTTCTCCTCCATGGTGCCAATGTAGACGTCTACAAACACTGGAGTGCACACCTATAATTTATCGCTGAACATTGATAACACTGTTTGCGGGGCACAAGCGCACACACTAGGCCAGTTTGAAAGTATTTGTACTTGTTTTCCCTGACCAAAAAACGTTTGTAAGATTTGAGTGTTAAGTTGCTTCTGGGTTTGCCACTTGTACCATGTTTACATTTGATTACATTACGGTCTACTTTTACAATATGCAGCTGCACCACTGAGACACGGTTGGAAAATATATTGTGTTTGCCAATAATAATTCCACACAAAGTTCAACACACCTAACAAGAGCCACTATGCATCGGCTGATTTATAGTTATTATATTATAGTTATTATATATATACTATAAGTCTTTTTACATTGTATTTGAACATGCATAAAACCATGGAGGGCTCAAGTCAGGATCAAGTCACTTTCACAGAACTAGCATCTAAAGGCAACCTGTAGGCAATTGTTACTGTTAAAGCATGCCTTGTTTTCAGATCACAGCTGTGACTACCAATTTAGTTATTGGGAGTAAATAAACAAAAACAAAAACAACAAATGCAACAACGTCCATAACACTTTGAACCTATTGGTGATGTTTTAGAAACAATGAAAGCAGCGTATTCTGTGAGTGGATATCATTCATTATTATGGATTCCTTCATGCTAATCTGAGCCACAATAAGAAAGTTTTTGCCACAAAGGTTTGCTCGTGTTCCATCAACTTCTTTAAATAATGCATAGCCACCTGATTCTTCATTTTAAATCAAATATAGTGGCCGAGAGCTATTCCTATTCTCCACAGGTAAAATTCATTTGGCTAAATTACATTTCCAACTTTCTTATGGAGCCTATGAAGCTTGGAGGTTACACATGCCAAAAAGCTAATGTATTATGCAACAAGTTTCACTGCTTAATTTAGACATTAAATATGTAGGAACTGGGTTTGATTTTTTTAAGGGGAGAAAATCCTTTTAGCCACCCAAGAATGTGGTTGCTTCCAAATGGCAGCCATGTCTAAAATATCAAAGTAGGCAATAGTTAGATCCTTGTGGCAGGAAGTGTGTCTCTGGCACAGGTGTTGAAATGATTTATAAGAAAAGCAATTTTTGGTAAAGAATCACGAGATACAAGTGATTACCTGTATCTTAATTTGATCAAACAAATACAGAAATAAAAAATGCTTTGAATTAAATATGAATGGAAATATATGCTATAAAGAGGTTTTCATGGAAAGATATATTATTGTTGTGGATTCAAAAGGTCTGTACTCTACAAAGAAGTAGTTGCAAAAGAGAGGAGGAACTGGAAGGAACTGCATTTAGAAACGGCTTAGTTCACCTAAACAACCAGTCAGGAATGTCTACTGCAGGTCTGAGAGACAGCTGGCCCATCTGTTCCTGCCATCAATTCCTCCCCCAAAGAGGAAAAATGAATGGAATCAGGAACCTTAACAGTCCTCCTGGAAGTGCACCCGTCTCTCACATACACATGCAAACGGACGCACAGACGCGCATTCTCTTACACATAGATGCCAGATAGGGGGATTTATTGTTATGCTAGTTGGCGCCAAACCAACGCCTTCCTATTATTTCATGTTCTGAATAATAAAAAACACACACGCTTCACAAGCAGCTATATGATAATGGCACAGAGGAACGGGGAGAAAGAAGAAACTCACCAGTCTCTTCATCAATAGTGAAAATCCCCAGGCCAGAGCCATCCCGAATGGAGTATCGTATCTCCCCATCTCTGCCTTCATCTTCATCTTGGGCAGACACTTTCATCACGGAAGTCCCCACCGGTACATCCTCTTTGATAAATCCTTTATCCAAGAACGAGGGGAACGACGGCCTGTGAATGTTCTCGTTGATATCCACCACGTCCACCTCGATGAAGCACGTCGACGACAAGGACATGGGCTTCCCTTTGTCCTTGGCCTTCGCCGTCAGGTTGTACACCTGCCGCTGCTCGTAGTCGAGGCCTTTCAAGATCCGCACCGCGCCGCTCAGCTTGTCCACCTCAAAGTGTCCGTCGCCGCTGTCCACGAGGCTGTAGCGCACCTGGCTGGAGGGCCCCACGTCGGGGTCGTGGGCCTCCAGCCACATGATCACCGCACCGACGGGGAGGTCCTCCCTCACCCTCACCCGGTACTTAGGAGGCACGAATCGGGGCGGGTTGTCGTTGACGTCCTCCAGGGTGACCTTCAGCGGCACCGTGGAGACGAGCTGGGGCTCGGCGGCCGCCTGGTCGCGGGCGGCCACTTTCAGCACGTACACGGGAAGGGTCTCGCGGTCCAACTGCCGCTTCACGGTCACGAGGCCGGTGTCCTCGTCGATGGCGAAGTGGTCGGTGCCCCCCAAAATGGAATACTTGACGATCCCGTTGTCGCCCAGATCCTTGTCGGTGGAATCCACCTGGATGATTTCTGTGCCCACCGGTGTGTTCTCACTTATCTCTACCGAGTACGACTCCTGCAAAAACTGCGGGCTGTTATCATTTGCATCTAAGATTTTGACATCTAAGAGGCGCGATGAGGACTTTTGCGGTATGCCGAGATCGTACACGGTGACATTGAGCGTATAGTGGTCTGTTGTCTCCCTATCAAGAGGAGCATTAACCAGCAGCCAGCCACTTTCCATGTCCACTATGAAGCGGCTCTCTGTGTCTCCCCCTGAAACAACATACACCAGCTTCCCATTAAAGCCACTGTCTGTGTCCGTGGCACTCAAATGGACAATGCGAGCCCCGATGGGAAGGTCCTCTCTGACCTCCATGGCACTTGGAAATGACTCTGCGAACTGCGGCGTGAAGCGGTTTACCGAGTGAATGTCCATGAAGTTATCTTCGGGTTCTGTTTGGGTGTGAACCTTGCTGCCTTGGAGCAGTTTTTCCGCCAGCATGGTCGCAACGCCCGTGTCAACACATTTTAATTGGACCGGCTTGCGCGCCGTGATGACAGTTATATTCATAACCATGGCCTCAGTCTCATGTTCGCCATCGCTGGCGGTGATCTGTAAACTATGGAAGGACACTTTAGATGCCTCTCCGTCACTCAGTGTCTGCTTCAGCGAGAGCACTCCGGAGTTTGCGTTCAGCTCAAACAGATCCAGCTCGTTTCCGGCCTTTATGTTGTAGTGCACGAGCTGCAGTTCATCAGCGTCGATGGCAGACACCGTGGTTATCTGCTCCCCCGCACCGTGGTCTCTTGGCACGGTGACCTCACAGTCAATATTTTCAAACAGCGGCTTGTTGTCATTCAGATTATTTAGTGTTATGGTGACGGATGCTTCCACCTCCCTGCGGAAGGGGGACCCCCAATCGGACGCCCTGACTTTGAGATTATATATCCTCGGCATCAACTCATAATCGAGAACCTCGGAGGTGCTGATGACACCGGAGAAGTACTCGATGACAAATGGCTGAGGCGTGACATTGGTAATGCTGTAGGTCACGTAACCGTTCTCGCCGCGATCCAGGTCAGTGGCTTTGACCTGCAGCACGCTGGTCCCGACAGGTACATTCTCATCAACCGAAGCCTTGTAAGATGTCTGCTGGAACTCAGGGGCGTTGTTGTTCACATCAATCACGTCTATGATCACTTTGGCGGCCGCCTTTTTGTCCGCGGTCACAACGTCCAGCTCGTATCTGGGGGCGTTGTCGGCGTTAACGGGTCCGGCTGTGGTGATTAAACCCGTATCTGGATTAATGCTGAATCTATTCTTCTCAGATTTATGTTTAAAAGCATACTTTAGCTGTGAATGCTTGGGCAAAGCCGTTACCATAACAACAGGTGTGTGAAGGGGGGCAAACTCGCTGAGATTTACCCTGTAAATAGCTTTTTCAAATTTAGACGGGCCCATTTTAAACTGTGGGGAAGTGACGTGAATTAATTTAGCAGCGGAAAACCGGGGCAAACTTCCCTTATCTTTGGCTTGTAACGTCAGGTTATATCCAAAAGGCTGGCTGTCCCAATCCACCTCCTTGACTGCTTTGATTTTATACGCTTTGCTGCCTGGGCTGCTTCTCACAGCTTTGAACTGCTGGAGAGGGTCTCCCGCCACCACGCTCAGCGAAGCGATCTCCCCGTTCTGCCCCTGGTCGTTGTCCTCCACCATCACCACGGCATAGGTGGGGTCGCGGTCGGCGTCCGAAGGGGCCAAAGTGACGGCGGTGATGACCGGCGCGTGTTCGTTGGCCTGGGCTATTCGCACGGTCAGCTTGGCCATGCTGCTGAAGCCGCTGCTGCCGTAGAGCTTCATCCCCCTGTCCACGGCCAGGATCTCCAGCTCGTACAGCTTGGTCTCAGAGTAGTCCAGTTTGCCGGTGAGGGTCACCACTCCGCTGGTCGGGTGGACGGCAAACATGTCCGTCCATTCTGTGAAGCTGTAGTAGTATTCTCCGTTCGTGCCCACATCGGCGTCGGTGGCCGTGACCTTGGCCACGCTGGTGCGTATGGCCGTGTTCTCCAGCAACGAGATGCTGTAGGACGTCGGCGAGAACAGGGGTCTCAGATCGTTGGTGTCCAGTACCTGAACCTTGACTCTCGCGCGAGCCTCCAAATTAGTTCCCCTTTCTGTGGCTTTGACGGTGAGCACGTAGTGGTCTCTGACCTCGCGGTTGAGAATGGCAGTGCTGCCTCCTTTGGTCCTTATTCTCAAAAAACTGAAATCTCCAAGGAGGTATTCTTCGGCTTTGAATAGGTTCTCGTTGTCCCCGGCAACTATTTTGTACCGTATCTCCCAGGCGGGGTCAGCAATGTAGATACCCATCTTGGCATGGCTCTCTAAGAAGGTCTTAGCAGCAGAGTTCTCATATATGGTCGTGTTGTAAACAGAGTGCGTGAATTGCATTGGGGAGGATCTCGCCACTCTATGGTTCCCTGTGCATCCACAGAGGAGCTCTAGGAGCAGTAGAACCGGTAGGATCAAGTATTTTCCCATTTTAGTACCGTGATCTTGGCAGAGCCACCTGGAAAAAGAACAAAAGAGAAAATAGAATCAGTGAAATGGAAAGCATACAAGATTGTGTTCTCCGTCTGTGAATTTAAATAAATACAATTTCATTATTCTAGGATATTATTTCCGAATTTCCATTTGCGCATCATAAAGAGCATATTACATAGCTATGTATTATTCTCTATGTTTTTTCACTGTCGCCACTGTTAAATAACTGAACTGCTGTGAGTTTCGGTTATTGTCAAGATGATATGGTAACCGGCAAATATGTCATGTGGTGATGAGATATGCTCGTAAGGTCAGTTAAATAAACAAAACTTTACTGTCGGCTACAGTAACCCATTGCTACTGCCTCTGCTGCACGAAGCCAGACATTAGCTGCAAGCGACGTTGTCCGCTGCATAACTGCAGATCCGAGTAAAAAGTGAATATTTGCATATAGCCTATTAAGTGACACTACGGGGACGATGACGATATACACAATCAAAGAAAATTGTCGGTCCCGTCAATCAATGCAAAAAAGAAAACGCGCTGCTAAATTATACAATAGAAAACGCGTTATTTAACCGGAGTTGCTAAAAACTCACAACAAAGCCCTTCATTGCCGAGGAGCCATTGCTGCAGTTTGACCTCAAATTCCATTAATATCACGTTAATATATTTCCTGGTGATGAACAGGTTTTCGAGGAGCATAAAGCCGTCAAATAGCGCACGACCTTAATTGTAAATAGTTTGGAACAAAAAGAAAGAAGAAAAAGCAGAATCCAGGTTATTTGAGGGAGTTATCTGTAAAAAGTCCAATGAAGTCGGCATCACGTCTGAACCTTTTCAGATCATTTCATGAAAGACAACACTGTTTGCTTTAAGCGCATGGACCTGCTTATTGGTGAGGTATTCAGGCTCTTTAGGTTAATAACTGACAAGAGTCTGCCTCGAATCACAACTCAACTTGTAGCACAACGGACATAGAAGACACACAAAGAAAAGAGAAAGCAATTTCTTGTTTCCACTTTTTTGGGGGATACTGCATTTCGTGCAAGCATTTCTATAACGCTGCTCAACAATACGCCCTCCATAAACAAATAATGAAACTATTTCATTTTCAACCCCCATCCCCCCACCAAATCCATTCACTTTTCGAAGAGAAGCGAAGGCATACTACGGACGGTCTGACCACCGAGACAGAAAAGCGCACGGACAAACAGTGACGGGCAAAAGATAAAGACATTTATGAGGACCGTTTTTAAAAAGGCAATGTTTCTCCAACACGTACAACAAGTGACAGATAAGTCCACAAAACTCACAATATCCCCGCATTCAACCTAAGTTCTCCAAGAGATGAAGGCAGACGTGGTGGTGATCATTGTGCAGAGCTAGCGGGACCGATCCATCGAAACTTTTCATATGTCTAAAAAGACGCCAAGACTGACTGAATTTCTGAAGCGACCAAAGCTCAATAAAAATAACCGGAGTATTACATACCTATTCTATCATTCGCGACGGAGATTAGGAGGTTTTTCATGTAGTTTAAGGACTCCAAATCTCGGCATGGCAATACGTGGAGACTCCTTCCCTACTCCATCCACTTCGCACTCTCCTATCCACGGAGCTCTCCCTCCACCATGAATGCGCCCAGTATCTCTCCGCGCTGCGCACGCCCGGATCTACTTACTGCTGGCATGAGGCTAAAACCCTATTTTCTCTGTTCCCTAGAATAAAAACCCCTATAACACAACACGTATGTTTAATGTCGTTTTCCCTTTTCTGATCAACTCAGGCTGGATTTATCACGATATTCCTTTTAAATATGTCCATGTTAACTTGATGTGTAGCCTCCCAAAACCTACGAAATGGCTAGATTCTCAGATTGATGCAACTATTTTACCACAATTTACATTTAGTCATATTATTAGTAATACTAACGAAATAATTGTTATTGTTATCATTATCATTATTAGTATTATTATTATTGTTGTTATTGGTGTTATTATTATCATTATTGTCATTGTTATTATTACTAATATCAATAGTATTATCATTACTATATTCAGAACTCTCATTTGTGATTGTTGTTTTAAACAATTCCCTGTTGAATCTTTAAGGTTGAGCCCATCCATCGATTGCCTATTTTTTTGTTTTTTTTACAGTGAATTCTTAATGGATTTTCCTGCCTTCCCACTGGAGGCACGGGAGTGTGATGAATATGCGATTGATGGCGCTGTCTCGCTGCTCTCGGCCGGACCTGCACAGCACTGGAGCGCCAGTGTGGCCGAGGCGGATGTATCTGTGCTTGCGAGTGTGTGTGTGTGTGTGTTTGTGTGTGTGTGTGTGTGTGTGTGTGTGTGTGTGTGTGTGTGTGTGTTGATGGGTGGGTGGGCGCGCGCTCTCGCGCGTGCTCGTATGTAGCCTGTATGTGTGAGTGTGCGCGTGTCTGAGTGCATGCTTATGTGCGCGTGCCTCTGTGCGCACGAAAAGAAAATATGTTGAGAGCAAACTTCTAAGCGATGCCCTTAAATGCGTTTTGCATAATTTGAGGCAGGGAATGTCAATGTCCATGCATTTTACTTACCAGGCCATCTGAACGACCGCTGCCGGTAAAAAGTTACGTTACACAAAGTCCTATACTTTTTGGGAATTCGTGAACATCTCGTTAAAAGTCTCTCTGGAAATCGCCCACCAACCACTCCATAGTCTTCACTGTCCGAGCGGTGAAGATGATCCGTTAGAAACCACAGCTTCCTCGGCCGCCGTGTGATTCATAGCATTTCCATGGCTTGCCTTGTGCTCCTAGACGTCGGTTTAACGGCAGTGGCTCGCTCTTTCCAACGGCTTTACTGAGTGATGTCGTCACGAGCTCCTCTGTTATTCCAAGCATGCACAGGTCTCACACAAGGCGACGCGTGAGGTTATTTTAGGGGGAAATGTTGTCCAACAAATCATGCGTTTGAGGGGGGGGGGGAATGTTAATGTCACCTACCTCTTTTTTCTTTCATTGATGTTTAGACATGCACGTTGTATATCCGTGGCTGTCCCATGCACACTGTTCTTTGCTCATTTTTGAATGTGTCAGTTATTTTAGTAGATTATGATGGTAGTTATAGTGTGTAATAGTAATTTGACTAATGTCTATTCAGCATTGCCTCACCCAAGTCCCACATGCTGAGTCAATGAGAGGGGTGGGTTTTGGTGTGCGTGCGTGCGTGCGTGTGTGTGTGTGTGCGTGTGTGTGTGTGTCTGTGTGTGTGAATTCCCAGTGTGAACACACACACGGCTTTAAGTGCATGTGTGTGTCTCCCCCTCCTCCTCCTCCTCCCCTCCTCCTCTTCCTCCTCCTCCTCCTCTTCTCTCTCTTTTTTCCAGACTATGTAAGTCATCACTGGCAGCTTTTTCCCCCTGCCGCGTGGTGCCTCCTCTGTGATCTGCCGATAAAGATTTAATTGAATTCAGGTCAGGTGATCCCCAAGGCTGGTTCCAATCCTTTGATCCCGTCCAGTGTTTGTCGTCAGGGCAGTTGGGGGTCAAATCCCGATGACTTATTGATGCAGACTTGTTTGCATCTGGGAACTTTAGGGGCCCTCTCCCGCCATGGCAGACGGCGTCAGGGGAAACAACGGAAATGCTATACAAGTAGCCATAAATAGTGACTGACAACATTATGTAACACAGTGGGGAATGAGCTCTCTCAAGCCAGAAATGTGAAATCCAGATGGACATATCAAAGCTACAGTGATCATTTGCAGAATCATTAGCTTGGCGACGAATATACTAGTTCAGGTGTGTGTTATGCTTTATTTCAAGTCTTTTTTTTTTTTAAACTCCACCACCTTTTTTGCAACATATTTCCTTGTTTGTATTACAAAGCACCTAGTTTTGGTCTTTGAGAGTGGGAACAATTCCCCGACAAGTATTTTCCCTCGCACCAGATCAGGGCCGGAGTGGAATTAGTCAGTCACTTTTGCAGCCCTGACTAATGGCTTAAGATGTAGATTCACTGTGCAACTTCGATACTGAACAGGAACTGGTATAAAAAAAAAAGGAACATGTTTTTGAAATGTGTTTGTTCAAGCGATACCTAAAATATTCCTTGAATATGAATGATCAATGCAATTGCATTGCAATGCAAAAGTGCACATATGATCTCACACCACAATAACGGTGAACACCGCGTGTGAATCAAACAGGTGAGCGTCCGAATGACTCGTCTATGTCAAAAGTGTGACGTTACCATGGTTATCATTACTAATGAGTATGCATCGGCCTCGTGTCTTAATTTACATGACGTTGGACTCAAATGACTTTTAAATGGGATGTGGAGTGGATGTGACCCACAACCAAAGGCCAAGTAGGTTGGTCTACACGCAAATAACAAACGATTATGCCTGGCAGTATGGGAAAAAAACAAAAAAACAAAGACGAGACATTTTAAATATAATGAGGCAATCTGTTGTGCTCTCAAAATATGGTGTTCTCTTGCCTCCAGCAACGCAGACTAGAAGATCCTCGCAAATCCTTGGTGGTTGAAGAAGCTCCAGTAATTACATTAAAACAACATTGGAAATCCCTCTTTTGCGTGCACAGTGAAGAATGTCTCAAATTGACATGAATGTTATGTTAGTCGTTAGTCACTCGTTCATTTGCATTTCACCGAGCCATGCTTTAAGTTATGTACCCTCTTCTTCATTAAACCAGTCCATTCAATGCACTACAGTGCGGTTCTTGCGTTTGCGACAACAGACCGCTCGCGCTTGCCTACGACCAATTATTTATAATTCAGACTGTTGATTCCAAAGTTGCTGCTGCAGTGGTTCACAATATGAATACATGTGAAGTGCGCGTCTCTGAGGGCATCTCCAGGGGATGGCAGCCGGTCCACACTGTCTGAAAGGACGACATCTGGATCATCACTGGTACCCCAAATGGGGGCGGAGGGGGTCTTAGTATCGTTACCAGGATGCCTTGGAGACAGAATAAGCATTGACGAGTGCGTGGAAAAAAAATAGGCGGATAAAGCATGCAGACATAATGGCTCCTCATGGGAGCACCGAGACCACAAATGAACGCGATAAAGCACTGTATAGATTCTGTATGTTGCAGTACGTGTAGTGTACGTGTGTAGTGTACGTCTGTACGCTTGGTGATGATTCAACTCAAAGAGACGAGGAGATACGCAACTGTGGAATCAAATTATTGGCTTTTCGTGTCAAATAGAATATATCTCATCTCTCGCAGTGATTCTCGACTGGTGGGCCATGAAGCCATTTAGAGTGGATCACTGAGCATATGCCAAACCTTAATCTGTAGAAAGAAGACCGTGAATTAATGAATGTTTCAGTGTTATGTTATGTTTCAGTGGCTTACTATTTCATTGACTATTTCATACATGTTTTCACGAGTTTAGCCCCAAATTGTTGCAGCTCTTTGTTTGGTCGAGGTTTCTAACAGTACACAAAGGAATTGTTGATAACTGCAATATTGGACAATTATAATATTTGTAGGGGTCCTGATTATTGACTAATGACGCATGTGGGTCCCTATAGCCGGACCAGCTGAGAACCACTGGTCTGTTGTAGTTTGTTACAGTTATAGGGTAAGCATTTAAAGGAAGCAGCATTTTAATCATTTGTTTATGCACAGTATCCTGCAAGCGTGATTCATTATCTGACACGATGTGAAAATAACTTGCCCGTGGATATTGCGTGCGATTTCCTCAGCTACAAACCGTTTTCCCTTCTTACAGCTAAATTGCTCCAAATTGTGACGTATACTCATTTCCATACTGGGCCACATTGGTTACATCTTCTTTTTGATTTCTAAACTGTATAAACTGTGCTTATGTGTGCATATCACCAACTCACACTTCAGTGAATAATGCATGATAATTAAACAGTTGTCTGTTTAAGCCAAAACATTAGCATACACACTAGAAACAAAACACAATTTAGAGTGCAAGCGGACTCTAATCTCCTCACAGACATGAAGCATATCATGCTGAACTAGAGCAGTATAGCCCGGCACATCCTCACACAAACAACATCATGTTCAATAATCCGCAGCCTTCGCTATGAGCAGGACAGCCCCCGTAGTTTAGCGGAGCAGCCTATAGATTCGACAGCATTGTTTGCATTGGTGAGGAATCAATGAAAGATCACTGCAGACTGATTTTGATTCCCCCGTGCCCTGCACTGCACTGCACTGCACCAGCCATTTCTTCTGTCTAAATCCTAATCCCATGGAAATTGTGCCCGGGATTATACACAAAAGGCGCATTTTGGACATGGATTTGCATGTTTGGATTAGTAAAGCCATGTAATGAAGCCACGTGGCCGGGCGGCCATCCCGTTACTGTGAGTTAAAAACCACGCCAGGCCTTCCCCGTGTAGTGAAGATGTATAAGTCAGTGTGTGTAGTGGAGAACAAAATAAGAGAAAAGATTATTTCTGTGCAGTAAGAGTGCTTTTATTTAGACGTATCAGCAAAGAGGCAGATGCTCGAATCAAAAGTGCTCCAGCCGCACATGAAAAGCTTCCTATGTCAACAAGCCACTTCTTAACCACAGAGCGGGCGCTACCCCGGCGTTTGTTATTTACATCTCAGCGCTTTAGAAAGCAGATACAGAGGAGCGAGGACGCGGGGCTACTACTCAACTCATCCTTTAAAACAAACGGCCGCGCTCTGAAGCATTCAGTGGTGAATCAAAGACTGGGCCTCCCGTGATCTCAGTACTGTAGTCTCTGTTAGGTCTCTTCCTCCTCCTCCTCCTTCCCCTCCTCCTCCTCCTCTTCCTTCTCCTCTTCCTTCTCCTCTTCCTCCACCCCCTCCTCTTCCTCCTCCTTCCCCTCCTCCTCCTCCTCCTCCTCCTCTTCCTTCTCCTCCTCCTCCTTCTCCTCCTCCTCCTTCCAATCCAACCATTGTGTATCGAGCGAGCCAATCATTGTGCAGCGACGGTCATGCATTATGTATTTACACACACATTTGCTTATCTAATAGGAGCCATATCATTGTCTCAGATTTAGGCATTTTAGGGAATGCCCTAAGGTCCCTCACGATGATTCTTAATCCCCAGATCTGGAGGGTGTCAAATCACCCCTGGGAGGGAATGAAAGGAAGCAAATCTCTCTCTCTCGCTCTCTCTCTCTGTCTCTCTCCCTATCTTCCCCTCCTGCTGTCTTTATCCCTCGTTTGCCCTCTCCCCTTATTTGCAGACAAAAGAGGCATTGTGCCTCTCAATGTTAAACCGTCTTCTTTGAATCAATTGCTGCAAATATGCCTAGCCGGGGTCAGAAGGACAAACTATCGCTAGACATAGCAACTGTTTAAGGGTCCTTTCTCGGCGTGGTTCTACACTGTGAAGGTAATTTCTGTCCACACATCTACAGCGTAAGAATATATTTTTGTACACACAGTATAAAACCACTATCATAACACTACAGGGTCATTCCAGGGCTGGCACAGGTTGCAGCCCGCATTGCAAATGTGTAATTGTCTTTCATGCGTATGTATGTTTATACCGAATGTGTCGTCTCTATGAGCTGTGTTGGAACAGTTTGTGTGTGTGCGTGCGTGCGTGCGTGTGTGTGTGTGTGTGTTTTGTGTGTGTGTGTGTGTGTGTGTGTGTGTGTGTGTGTGTGTGTGTGTGTGTGTGTGTGTGTGTGCACGTGTGTGTGTGTGTGCGCGCCCACGGCCGCTGTGTGCCATTTGTTCATAAAGACAGACGCCCACGCAAACAAGCGCACAAGACTGCGTCTGTGCCACGCCAATTGCCAAACACACAAATCTCACTGCAGTGTCAATTTTTTTTGTTTTCTTAAACCAGCATTTTGTAAAAACGAACTGCGCAAAGATGTCCTTTTTTTGATAACACACAAGCGTTTAGCGTTAGCTCGGAGATTCGACCTTAAGTAATTTCCGCGTCGGAGGGTAAAAGCACCAGCATATGACCCAGTGCTGGAAATCAGTGTGAGGACCGGGGATGCAAATCAGTGGAGCTGTGCGGCGACATTGGCACTCATCAATGTTTGATGGGGCTGCGCTCCCCCAAACGCGCAGGAGCAGGGACACACTCGTGTGTGTGGGGGGGGGGATGGATCACATAAGAGGCAAGCTAGGCTAAAGCGCAGCTGCTCACATTTGGTCATTAATACAGAATGCCCGTTTTGTAATGTTTGTTTTTGCTTGTTTGTTTGTCCGGGAGTCCATTTGCGGACAGGACGACGCCAGCGCTCGTCTTTTGTAGTCGGGGATCGTCCTGCCGCACGTACACACGGACACCGTGGAGTGCATGCTTCTTTGTGGTTGGGAAGGACGACAACAGCGACTGAATGGGGAATGGGAAGTTGCATTACTAAGGGCGGCAGTCGCTCAGTGGGTAGAGCCGGTGGACAGAGCGGGTCGTCCGCTAACCGTAGGGTCGGCTGTTCGATCCCCTTGATCCCCCTCCTCCTCCAACTGTCCAACATGCCAAACCCGACAACTGTACTGATTGTAAGTCGCTTTGGACAAAAGCGTCTGCTAAATGCCCCTTTACAATGGGCGCCATCTTGTGAGACAGAATCAATCAAAGAATCAGTGCTCTAAACATGCCGTGTTCACCCATGGCGTTCAACGCGGTGTGACGTCGACGTCTTTGCATTCCCTGTAGGCCGTTCTTTGGTTTCAACGCGGAATGTAAGTGTAAGCACAAATCCGAATCACCTTAAATCATTAATCACGAAATGGTGTATATTTTAATACATGAAATTGTGTACGTAACCAAACATTTTCCTATGTATATTTGCAAAAGCAATATTTGTAAAATTACTTTATTCAACTTGATACCTCTAGCTTTTGCATGATCAATATAACCGATCAATGAGAGTGGACAGCGCTACGTTGTTTCACACGCAAATAGTGTTTTATTAAGTGAAAATCGCCCTGTTGGCAATCTTGTATAATAATGCCACAGAATACCCCTCTAATATTGTTGTACTGGTCCATTTCCCATTTCACACCCTTTCTGGCTCAGAATGCAACTCAGCACCATTAGGTGGGTTGAAGTGGAATAATTGTTGGCCGTGCATAGCTTTGTGTATGATTCAGCACGGAGGTCAGCATAAAGCCAAACAAACAAGCTTCACGAAAAAAGGGAATATGACAAGGGGAAAAAAAGAGAGAGAAAAACGAAAACACCATCTAAGTAGAACAAACCTAGCCCAATTAAAATGCCATGCAGGTTTTTGTTTGTTTTTCCACCAGCCTTATTACTGCCTGCTTCCCGGCCACACAGTGACCATCGGCGCTGGAGGAGCGGGACCTTCGCTCCCTGAAAAGGGCCGGCGTGTCGTCTCACCGCGCCTCCAACGCTCACGGCATCGCGGCATCAAAACGGTGAACGGTTAACGTCTCGCCGCCACGAGCGGCCAACCGGGACAACGGAAAAAAGAAAAAAAGAGACAGAAATTGTGAAACCGTGTGAAATTGAAACACAGTGCGAAACATAAAAAGAGAGGAATGTTGTAGACGTTGTTTGCCCCCCCGCCGCCCCCCCAAACACCTTTCTTTACACACTTACCGTGCTGTTCAAAGACGTCGGTCTGTAGACTTTTTTAACCTCACAGAGGTGGAGCTCCTGCTAGGAGGTCTCCATAGAGGATCTGTTGCAACAGTTGAAGAGGATGGAGAGGAGAGGTTGAAGGTTTGTGGTGAGGGGGTGTGATTTTCTTTTGTTGCCGTTGCGATACTGAAAGAAAGTATCCATTTAGCCAGATGTTTGTTGACAGACTCTCTGTAAAAATATCAAAAAACGATTAAGCATTGCACGCCACTAATACGGAGACTAATTGACTATTTGATTGGCTTTCTCTGCTAATCCATAGTTTAATAGGTGCTCGCCAAATTGAGAATGAAAGATACCTCATAAAGATTATGATTAGTGTTTTTCAAATAACGATCTGCATTGTGCTTGTGATTTATGTTGTTAATACAGCGTATTTTGATCATATCTGCTCCACAACTATGAAGAGCTTAGCAATTATTTTGTGTATTGACCAAATAACAGCAATCAACTTTTAATCTTCCTCACGCGTCCTCCTGACAAAATACTTGACCATCGTGGGCTGGGCTGACCCTGTGCCAAGATGCAGGCCAACGGACAGCACACCTGTGGAGACTGACAGCCTCTGCTGACGACGAATGCATAGCCCTGCTGCCTCGCGTCCTCAAATGTACAAGCAGCTGTTTTTCTTGAGAGACTGACGTGATTATAAACTTTCAACTAGAAATTGAATTAGCAGGCAAAGCATGTAGACATGAGAGATTTTATTATTTTCTTATGGAGCCATTAAGGATGATAACCTTATTCGCTGTCTCGTGTTTCTTTTTATAACGCCGCCTTCAGTTATCGGTAGCTATATTAACGGCTCAACGCGGCAACCGAATAGTAACAATTCTTTTGCACAACTTTTGACACACGCGCAGACATCCAAACACACACACACACACACACACACACACACACACACACACACACACAGACTCACACACACATAGACA